>QEOT01009498.1:52471-136428 GCA_003123785.1 Pterocarya stenoptera
AAATGAAAAAGATATTTTTCCACTAAAAATTGTAATGACATTGCATTGAATTAAACAAAGTCTTTCTCTTAACTTTCAAGAGTGGATGGGTTGCGAACTTGCAAATGGCCTCCAAATGGTACCACGCAAGAGGTAGGATGACGTCATCGACGTTGACACCACATGGACGTTGGACATTGACACCACCACGTGTATACTAAAATCTCAGAACTTCTCACCAATAATTTGTTGTATTTATTAAAGAGAAATAATGATATTTACTGTAGATTGTACAAATATTGCATTGTTTTTGTAATAAATAAATAAATACCAGATTTATATACAAAATTAAGGTTTTATTAATAAACCTCACCATTTTTTAAAAAAATTACGAGGTATTTGCTTACCCTTCATTAATAAAATCTTGACAAAATCAGATGTTCGGCAAAAAATCAAAGCATATGATTTAAAACATGCTTATTGAATGAATTACTCGACTAGGGAACGTCTGTTCTCAAAAAAAATATTATAGTCTGAGAGTACCTGCATAAACTTCCACACTTTCTTTAAAAAAAAAAAAAACTAAATAAAGATGAGATTAATATGAAACAATCGATTTCTTAACAGTGGATTATCAAAATTATCACTAGTAAAAACAACATCTAATACGTATAACCTTGAAGAATGCAAGAAAGTAATTGTCCCAAAACATAGGTTATAGTCACGAGCTTATTATAATCCGTACAATGTGCAGACCGTTATTTATGATAAATTTTATAACTTTAAATAATTCATTATACATAATTATTACCATAACTATTAAAAAAATGTATATCAAATCTATATAAAATGGAGCATGCATATATAAAAGAGTTCACTCTACCAATAAATATTTCACGGTCAATTTACAATATTAAAAATATAATATATATATGATTGTTCAATTTAAAACAATGTAAAATAGATATACTTAGTATGAGGCACGACTGTATATTTATATTTTACATTTATACAAATTATATTTTAAAATATTATATCAATCTACTATTCTTTTCTGAATTTGTATCCTCTTGATTTAGCTTGAGTTTTATGCTCTTTCTCTATATTTGAGTTGATGTCGAGTAATTTCTTGAAATAAAATTAATATCATTAATAAATGTCTATATATAAAATATTTTAATTATTATATTTTAATTATTATAGATATAAAATCTGATAAAAAATATGATTAAATACCCAATCATATAATTTATTATTACTTTTTTTAATTCGCTTTAAGTTTGTCTCATGCGTTTTGAAAAGTTAACGGGTGCTTTGGGAAAAGCCCACCCTTTATTTTTGGTCGGCAGGTTTCGGCTGACACGTGAAGTGGTATCTTTTGGTTTTGGGCTTTGTTTAACTGAAGTGGTACGTAGCGTCTTGCGGTTTATGTGTGGAACTTTAACACGTATACCGACTAATGCGGTATGAATGTGAAGTCGTGAAGTTAAAATTTAGCTTTTATATAATTAAATAAATTCCATTAAACTAATTCCTTGCCGAAATCCTGCAATGCAAATGGTGCATCCAAGTACACGCTAGTGTTATTTTAATTGTTTATTATTATTACAAGATGCACTTTAAAAAAAATATATTTGTAATCGTGAATTGTGTGATGGCTGGGGATAATGTTGTTCCCTTGATTTCTATCCCTCCGTTAAACGATATAGCGGGTTCACCATCGGATTGGGTTATGAATAAAGTTAACAGACTTCAACAAATTTTGGGATTTTCATATGGAGAACAAGGAGAATATGAAGATCAATTTAAAGCTCTATTCACTGCGATTGAGGCGAGTTACGCGCTTGAAACCAAATCTCATTTGAAGAAAAGCAGGGAGTTAAAGCGTCTTCTATGTTCAATCAACTACTATGGTAAAGGAGGTAGCTCAAGTCGAGGGAAGAATAAAGGGAGGGCATTATGAAGACGATCTTTTTGTGGGATGTTTAGGTAGAGGATTAGTTTTATGGAAACAAGGGGTTGGGGTTGGGGAGGTGTGTTACATTCCAATTCGGGCTTGGTGTATTTTGGGTATGTTTCATGGGATTTTTGGGTCATTAAGGGCTCTCTTGTAAGGGTTAGGTGTTTTCTTATATACGTCCAGTGTACTTGGTTACTCCTATTGATTTATAAATATATATAATATTTTTACTTATAAAACAAAAATAATGATTTGAAGAAGTGGAATGTGGAAGTTTTTGGAAATGTTGATAGTCAAAAGAATTCTCACTTTGAGGAGTTGCAGAGGTTGGAGGGTAAAGCGGAGATAGGGGCTTTGTTAGAGGAGGAGTCGAGGAGGAAAAGTCTCGTGGCTGTTGAACTTGAAAAGATGGTTCTGATGGAAGAGATCTTGTGGAGGCAAAAATCTCGTGCTCTTTGGTTGAAAAAGAACCATCTTGGCAATGGTGCCTATTTTCCTCTCTTTTAAAGGACGAATTTCCTGATGTCCGACAGAATATTATTAGCAAGCTTGATCAAGTTAATAAGGTTTTGTCAAAACTTCACTCTCAAACATTGAATTCTTTCTTTCTGATTTTGATCGACTTATTTTCTTTTTTATTATTTTTTTTTCTTCATCATATGGTAGTAATTACACACGTTGAATTATATGCAAATGGACACACAAAAAGACAAACACACATTCATGATGTATACGTGTGTGTGTGTCTATAAATATATATATATATATATAAATCTACATGTAGATAGTTCAATCACATGATTGAGAACCTACTTGCAAAAAATTGTATCTCTATTTTCCCTTTGGGTGGAAAGGATACTTGTTTCTCTGATCCCTTTCAAGCGCTTGAGCATTTAGTGGTTGGATAGTTACTCTATGGTATTGTACTAAAACTGAAAAGGCTTTTATTTTTCTAATAAATAAAAAGAAAGGAAAAGAAAAAAAAAGATAGAGTTTCTCCCCCCTTGCAGTTCTCTGAGTGTCTCTTAAATGATTATTTCCATATGGTGTATCTGTACCATGTTCTTTTTGGCATTTCATTCTAGAATCTGATCGTTTACTTGAAGCAGCCTTGTTTATGCTTAAACCCAGTTGTTATTTTGATGGTGTTAAATTTTTTTAAAGTGCCAGTTACCATATGTAATGAGCCCAATCGACTTGTTCGAGAAGTCACTCTCCAGAGTTAGGTTTAGAAGAAGAAGAATAGATTTGAGGAAGAAGAGAGAATTCAGTTAACTGAGTGAATCATTCGTTGGAGGCTTTTCCCTCCAAGCTCTCTATTTATAGTGATTATTTGAACGAAACGGCAGTGTTTTGGTTAAACACTTATTACAATTATAGTAAGTAAAAACGACTGTGTTTACAATTATGAAGAAGAAGAACATCAAACGTCATCGTTCTATTAAGAGAAGAAACTAATTCTGCATAACACGACACCGTTTCCAGCTATCTCTGCCCAAGTTAACTGCCATCAACTACCCCATGCTTCCGAAGCAAGAATACAACCCAGAAGCTCTGGCCTTCGTATCTTGGAAGCTCTGATCTTCACACCTTGCCCATCTCCAACGTCACACGCAATACTGCAACCCTTCCACTCCAGCACTTCTGCAACTCATAACACACCTTCCCCCTTTAAAGCACCTTGCCCACAAGGTGAGGAAATTGCTGCCGAAGCTTCCAGTATGGTTCCCAAGTGCAATCTTCCACTCCAGCACCTTCCCATTGAATCAGGACTTCCACAACTGCTCTATTGTCCTTCTTGACACTTCTTCTCTCTAAAATCTTCTCAGGTTGAGGCGTTAACTCACCTTGCAAATCCACTGGTGGTAAGGAAGAGAGAGGTGTAAACTGGTCCCCAATTTTCTTCTTCAACACCGAGACATGAAAAACTGGGTGTAAGAGTGAATCCATAGGTAAACATAAGCGATATGCCACCTTGCCAATGCGATGAGTGATTTGATATGGGCCAAAGTATCGAGGTGAAAGTTTATGATTTCTTCTGGTTGCAACAGATTGCTGTCTATAGGGTTGGAGTTTGAGATAAACCCAATCTCCTATAGAAAACTCCCTGTCAGTCCTACGCTTATCATAATAAAACTTCATTCTATCTTGAGCCAAGGATAAATTGGACTTGAGTGTCATTAGAATCTGCTCTCGAGTTTGCAATAATTGATCCACTGCTGGGCTGGAAGTTAAACCAGGAATATAAGACTGGAGTCTTATTGGAGGAAGCCCATAAACAGCTTCGAATGGAGTGAGTTTTGTAGAAGTATGGAATGTGGAGTTATACCACCATTCAGCCAATGAAAGCCAATCCACCCAAAGCTTAGGTTTGTCACCAGAAAAGGATCTCAGAAAGTGTTCAAGACACTTGTTGACAGCTTCTGTTTGGCCATCACTTTGTGGGTGATAGGCTGAAGAATAAGAAAGATTAACTCCCTGCAACCTGAAAAGCTCCTTCCAAAATGAACTTGTAAATGTTGAGCCACGATCTGAAACAATGGTTTTAGGTAACCCATGCAATTTAAAAACATTGCTGAAGAATTGTGAAGCCACTTGAGGAGCTGTGAATGGATGTTTCAAAGGAATAAAGTGTGCATACTTTGAGAGTCTGTCCACTACAACCATAATAACAGAGTAGCCTCTCGAAATAGGCAAACCTTCAATGAAATCCATTGAAAGGTCAGTCCATATTTGGTCAGGAATAGGCAGAGGCTGCAAAAATCCAGCTGGAAGGACATTCTGAATTTTATTTTTTTGACAGGAGTCACATTCCCGAATAAATTTCTTAACATCATGCTTGAGACCAGGCCAATAAAATTCCAATCTTGCTCTGTGCAAACACTTGTGAAAACCAGAATGGCCAGCAGCAGGACTAGCATGCAAGTAATTCAAGATCTGTTGCTTCAAGGATAGAGAATCAGGCACACAGATTCTATCTTTCTTAAACAAAATGCCATGTCTTAGTTTATATGAAGGATGAGAAGTGGGATCAAGCTGCAGAGCCGAGATCAAGTTTTGCATATCCTGATCAGCATCATAGGCCCCTTTCAATTCTGATAGCCACGTTGGAGTAGGGTATGACAAAGCTGCAAATTCTGCAAGTTCCTCCTCCTGATCTCGACGAGACAAGGCATCAGCCACCTTATTTTCAACACCCTTCTTATACTCAATTGTAAACTCATAACCGAGAAGTTTAGAAAGCCATCTTTGTTGAGCAACAGTAGCAATCTTTTGCTCAAGCAAATATTTAAGGCTATAGTGATCAGTTCTAACCACAAAAACACTTCCCAACAGATATGGCCTCCACTTCTTAACAGCTAGCACTAAGGCTAGGAGTTCTTTTTCATAAGTTGAAAGAGTCAGATTTTTACCCTTCAAAGCCTGGCTGAAAAAGGCTAAGGGCCTTTGGTCTTGCATCAAAACTGCCCCTACACCAGTTGCACAAGCATCACACTCAATCACAAATGCCTTGGTGAAGTCAGGCAGGGCAAGAACAGGAGGATGAGTGACAGCAATTTTCAAGTCATTAAAGGACTTAGTAGCCGAATCTGTCCAAGCAAAAGCATCTTTTTTTAACAAGGATGTCAAAGGGGCAGCAATCTGACCATAGCCCTTAATAAATTTTCTATAGTAACCTGTCAACCCTAAAAAACCCCTCAATGACTTTAGGTTTTTAGGAAGTGGCCAAGCAACCATAGATTCCAATTTCTTTGGATCTGCCCTCACTCCCCCTTTCGAAATCAAATGGCCCAGATATTCTATCTCTTGGCATGCAAACTTACACTTCGATTGCTTAGCATAAAGCTGATGATGCTGTAAAGTTTGCAAGACAGTAGAGAGATGAGCTATATGGGATGCCATGTCTTTGCTGTAAACTAAGATGTCATCAAAAAAAACAATGACAAAGTTTCTAAGGAATGGCTTGAAAACTTCATTCATTAAACCTTGAAATGTTGAAGGTGCATTAGTAAGGCCAAAAGGCATTACAAGAAATTCATAATGCCCTTCATGAGTTCTGAATGCAGTCTTATGAACATCACCATCCCTCATGCGTATCTGATGGTAGCCAGCCCTAAGATCCAACTTAGAAAAAATTGTAGAACCTGAAAGTTCATCCAGGAGCTCATCCACAACAGGAATGGGGTATTTGTCTTTTATAGTAGCTTCATTTAAGGCCCTATAATCAATGCACATTCTCCATGTGCCATCAGACTTCCTGACTAGCAAAACAGGAGAGGAGAAGGGTGACTGACTTGGCCTAATAACCCCAGAACTTAAGAGCTCCTTGACAATTTTTTCGATTTCTGTTTTCTGATAAAAGGGATATCTATAGGGTCTAACACTGATAGCAGCAGTTTCCTGCTTCAAGTTAATCTTGTGATCATGAGATCTATTGGGTGGTAGTCCAGTAGGTTCATTAAAAACTTCCTTGTATTGCTGTAAAAGCTGCTGCACTTGCTGATCATGCAAAGATGGAGGTTCAATGGAGCTACAATCAACAAACTGCAGAAAAAATCCCTTGCTGCCACAGCCAAAAGTTTCAAAGGACTCGTCATCATCAATAAGATTTGATTGAGATGCTGTCAAACCTTTCAAAGAAACCTTCTGGCCATTGTACTGAAACTGCATACTCATGTTTACAAAGTCCCATAGGATAGGACTCAATGTGGATAGCCATTGTATGCCAAGAACTGCATCACAGCCTCCCAAAGGCAGAGTAAAAAATTCAACTGTGAATTGTAGGCCCTGAATCAACACAGGTACAGCCATACACTTCCCAGTACTATCAATGAGCTGACCATTAGCTACCTGAACACTTATAGCCTGGCCAAGTTGCACATGTAACTTGCATTGAGTAGCCACCGCAGTATCCACAAAGTTATGTGTACTGCCAGTGTCAATTAAAACCACCAATTTTTTCTTGCCAACATAAGCAATGAGTCTCATTGTCTTAGGTCCTCCACCGGCTACCATAGACTGAAATGAGATAGAAGCTATCTCAGCTTTCAGGTCTATAGGCTCTACAACCAGATCACCACTAACATCAGCATTCATTTCCCCGCTAGACTCATCAAATTCCAGACCTTCTAGAAGAAATAATTTCGGCTTGGCACACTTATGACCTGGTTGCCATTTGTCATCACAGAAATAACAAAGGCCTTTCTTACGCCTTTCCACCATTTGAGACTCCGAAACCTTTTGATAAGGAAGTTTATTTAAAGGTGGAGCTTTCGGTGTTCCTAAAATTGAAGGAGTTGGTCCAGATTTCCACAAACTCGACTCTGGACTAAACCTACTCGAATCAGTCAGTGAATTCCTCCAAGGTTTTCTTATACTCAGCACATACTGTTCTTGAATTTTGGCTAAGCCAAATGCCTCATTCAAAGAGGAAGGATTCAGCATCCTCACAGGCAGCCTAATCTCATCACGTAAGCCACTCAAAAAACAGCTCAACTTATTTCTCTCGGATAAACCTTTAATACGATTGGAAAGGATCTCAAATTCAGCTTTGTATTCATTAACTGTACTAACCTGCTTAAGACGAGTTAGAGACTCCATTGGATCATCGTAAGGAGTAGATCCAAAGCGAATTTGAATAGCTTTAATGAAGTCCTCCCAAGAGTGAAAGGTTCCTGCTTCACTGGCATCCTGGAACCATACCAGAGCTTCATCATCCATGTGGAAAGAAGCAATGAAAATACGTTGACCAGGAGGGACCTGGTGATATAGGAAATACTGATTCGCACGGTAAATCCATGGGGATGGATTACTACCACGAAAACGAGGAAACTCCAGCTTAATTCCTCGTACAAATCCTCTGTCTACAATATCTCTGTTACGCACTCCTCCCGAGCCTTCCTCCATGTCTTCGTTTCTGTGCAGCGTGTGTTGATCTTGATCATCGTGATGTATATTACCAGGATCTTCCGAATCATGACAAGAAATCTTCGAGATTTGTTGTAAAACCTCTTGAAATTTTTTATCTTGTGCCTCTCTTTCCAAGCGTGCTGCCTCTTGCTGTTTTAGTAATAAAGCAATCGCATCCTCAATTTGTTTTTGTTGCCGATCTTGTTGTTGCCGTAAATGATTCATTGAATCCACGATTTGAGCATACGAACGCGTTCCTTCTGCCATACTGATACCAACTGTAATGAGCCCAATCGACTTGTTCGAGAAGTCACTCTCCAGAGTTAGGTTTAGAAGAAGAAGAATAGATTTGAGGAAGAAGAGAGAATTCAGTTAACTGAGTGAATCATCCGTTGGAGGCTTTTCCCTCCAAGCTCTCTATTTATAGTGATTATTTGAACGAAACGGCAGTGTTTTGGTTAAACACTTATTACAATTATAGTAAGTAAAAACGACTGTGTTTACAATTATGAAGAAGAAGAACATCAAACGTCATCGTTCTATTAAGAGAAGAAACTAATTCTGCATAACACGACACCGTTTCCAGCTATCTCTGCCCAAGTTAACTGCCATCAACTACCCCATGCTTCCGAAGCAAGAATACAACCCAGAAGCTCTGGCCTTCGTATCTTGGAAGCTCTGATCTTCACACCTTGCCCATCTCCAACGTCACACGCAATACTGCAACCCTTCCACTCCAGCACTTCTGCAACTCATAACACCATAAGAGTGTTCCGGAACATTTGCATGTATTAAGTTTCAATCCAGTCTTCATAATATAATGTACCTGTTGTAACAGGTCATTGGAATAGATCTGCTGTCACAGTCTCTCTTGCCAGCGATTGTTGAGCTTGCAGAGGATAGACACTGGAGGGTTCGGCTCGCTATAATAGAATATATACCTTTGTTGGCAAGTCAATTGGGTGTTGGCTTTTTTGATGACAAGCTTGGAGCTCTTTGCATGCAATGGTTAAAAGATAAGGTTTGTATAGATTTGGGTTATTGAGTCGTAATTATATTAAACATGGTGTGCTTATGCTTTTCATTCTATCTTTGTATCTGTTTTGATTTGCATGAGATTGACATATCATTTCTTTTTTCTCTTTCAATTACTTGAAAAAAAGTATCTGTTTTAATTTGCAGTTTCTTCTATTTGTTGTAAGTTCTACATTGAATGCCAATCCATTTTTGCAAAGCTGTCATCTCCTGCATTGTTGTATTCTCTTTTAAACATTATTCTTCTTTTAATAGGTAGGGAATTTCTCCTTTGTAGAGTCATAAATTAAGTACTATGTAGAGCTGGTACGTAGAGGTCATGGGAGTTTCCTAACTACTATCCGTTGGGCGTTGGGAGAGGTGTATATGGATATTTTTTGATGGATTATCTGGGATTAAAAGGGGCCCCATGTAGATTTGATTTGGTGGGGAAACCTCATTTGGGACACCCTGGCTGGCCGAGAGTTACTTGAAAGATATTTCTTGCTGAAGGCGAGTGGAAGCTTAATGTGGTTTAACTTCTTCTTTGTTACTATAATGAATTTTGAAGCATTCTCGTAATTGAGTTTTCAAATACTGGTTGGAAGATCCTTGATATCCATTGTATGATCACCTGTATATATTTTCTCATGCAATTTGCTCCTTCGAGTTTAAACTATTATTATTATTATTATTATTATTTTTTTATGTCGGGAACCTCTCCAAGGCAGGGCCCCTCGGTTGCGACTCTACTGGTTTGCAAATTATTAAGTTACTCTTAGAATGAGATATTCTATCAATGGAACCTAGACAAATTGTACGTCATTGGCCTCTGGAAGTTTCATAGCCCATATTTCTTTAGAGTACTTGTTCTCGGTAAATTTATTACACGGTGTTTGGGAGAAACTTGTGTGTTGGATTATTAAGTGTAATACCTGATGTGGACAATAAGAAGAATGATTATGCAATTTGATTTGCTTGATCATAATGATATGTGGTTTATATTTTGCTAATTTTCATGGTATTGCCTGCAGGTTTACTCAATTCGTGATGCAGCTGCAAATAATGTGAAACGGCTTGTAGAAAAATTTGGCCCAGAGTGGGCAATGCAGCACATAATTCCACAGGTTCTAGTTTTGTATCACTATGATCTATTTCTATCAATACATCACTATCACCTTTCCTCTTCAAAACAAAAAGGATTATCAGATAAATGCTGGTGCATGACATGGTTTAATACTCTTGATTGTGTAGGAAGCTGGTGAATGAGACTTCACATTGTTTGGAACAAGCTCTTTATAATGATTCTAATGGATTCTGATTGTAATTTTGATTAGCCATTTTAGAGTATAGGCCCAGATATGGTTTGGACCTCCGTTATGTCTCTACAAATGGCTTTGTTAAGCAATGTGGGATTCCATTCACTACTTTCTAATACACAATCCAGGGTATTACACATGGATATGTCATTTGTGGTGTCTGACAGGTTTGTTGTTTTCACTGGTGTAAATTTTCAAATTTTCACTTATAAAAGCAATATATAACACGTATCCCTATAACCCTGAAGAATGCAAGAATGTAATTGTCCCGTCACAGGTTATATTCATTCCTTTGTAACCTTTGAATGAGAACAAATTCTTTGTCGAAATCCTGCAATTTAGGTGCTAGAGTCATCAATTCTGACTTTTTTTTTTGGATAGTGGGAAATAGTTTCTGATGAAAGAGATCTATAAGCTGGTAAAGAAAATCTACTTACAAAAGAAAATATTCATGAGTAACTTAACTTTATTAATCAATGCAAAAGGCGCATCCAAGTACAATGTGTTATTTTAATTGTTATTATTATAAACTCATTCCAAATTTTATTTATTTATTTATTTATTCTTTGGTGTAATTCTTTGAAACAACTTGGAATTTCTCTCACAGGTCTTGGACATGACTAACAACTCCCACTATCTATATCGGATGACCATTTTACATGCAATTTCTCTACTTGCTCCCGTGATGGGCCCATAAATTACTTGTTCCAAACTCCTGCTTGTGGTCATTAATGCATCAAAAGATAGGTAAAGTTGATGGGTTCTATGTGTGAATTGTGGCTCTGAATATCTTTCTAATTGTTTACCATAACTTGGACTAGGGTGTTGACAATTGTATCTTTTAGGGTTCCCAACATCAAGTTCAATGTGGCTAAAGTGTTGCAGTCACTTATTCCCATAGTTGACCAGTCTGTAATGCTCAACATATAAAATAAATCTATTTTGATTTATTTAATGATTACAGATAACTGATGAAAATGATTTTGAGTGAGATGTTATATGGCTAAAGGACATGTCTTGAATTTAGAACTGATGTTATTCTAACATGAGTAGGTAGTGCTACAAGTATGCTCAACATTATAGGTATTGAGTGGCAGTCCCATTTAATCAGTTTTTTCTTTTTATTCGAATTTCGAAATCTTCACCATTTCAATAGTTGACACGTCAGCATGTATGATTATGCCTATAAAATTGCAAGTTGAGATAGCATTTTCCTTCTAACATTAGATAAAATTCACCTCTTTCTACTACACAGCTTTTTAGACAATTGGTGATTTAACATGATACTAACATGTTATGAGTTTGTACCCTAACTTCAAATAAATTTTCTACGTGTTGGGCCCATTTATTCAGAGGGAATCTGGCCAACACATGAGGAATGGTGTTACAATATTAGCCAAATGGTTAATCCCTTCCTTCTAAGTTTAAGCTGTTGGGAAAATTTGTAATTGAACATTTAAATTATTTATGATGCTCGTAGAAAATTCACTATCCTGCTCTAAGAGGGACCAAAAGAATACAAGGTGAATGTAAAAGGCACGATATGTTGTATCATATGGTCAGATGCACTTGGAATCACTGAGTAGGGATGTCTTCTTTACCAATACTCCCCTATCCTTCCCCATTTGGCAATGGAGACAGGGATAACTAAGGCAGTCCACTGAAATGACTTCATTATCCTACTTGCCTTGTATAATAAAGATTTGAGTACTGATTGGGATGATTTTTGAACAATGCAGGTAGTGGAGAAGACAATTCGTCCTTGTCTGGTCGAACTCAGTGAGGATCCAGATGTTGATGTGAGGTTCTTTGCCAACCAAGCTCTGCAGTCAAGTGATCAGGTCATGATGTCTACCTAGATTTGACTTTGTCATTGATTTTTTCTTTACTTATAATTTTCATTGTTGTTTTCCCTTCCTATTTGCAAGTTAGCATACTCATTAATGTATTATCTTACTCGAGGTACTAGCAGGATTTTCCCCCCCTAGCCAAACAATTTTTTGTCCTCAGATTCTTTAAGACCATTTTGTGCATAAAACTATGACTTGTTTCATGCAACAATATTTAGCTTGTGTGATCATGTAATCATCCTTGTTAGGGACCTTATTTGGTTGAATCATTTACAAATTAGAGAACTTGTTTAGTTAATTAAATATAACGAAAGCAGCAGCATTATTTCAACTTCGATTGGCATGCCTTGCACAGCTTGCATCTTCCAGAAATAGTAGTTTTTCGCTCAATTGATCCATTCCATTGCCAATGCTTGTGATTTTTTAAATGAGAAATGCTACTATGCTAAGTCGCTGACCCAGTTATACTGTTCACTTTGCCCAACATGGTGGTGCCATGTGGTTTATTAAAAAAAGATAATAATAATAATAATAATAATAATAATAAACACAAACAAAAAAGGGGTAGAGGGAACTTAGGGTCTTCATCTTTTTTTTTTTTTTTGGGGATGCTTTTTTGTTTTGAATATATATATATTTATATATATACACCACGTTCCCGTGTCAATTGGGCAAAGTGAGCTGTATAACTGGGATAACATAGTAGCAATGCCCTTTTGAAAATTTTCATGTATGGTAAGGTAATTCTGGTGCCCAGTTATGGTGCTCTAGTGAAATTGACTGAAATTGCAAGGAGAAAGTGAAGGGAAAATAAAAAGGAAAAAGAAAAAAGAAATCCGTTTTATCCTCAATTAGCGTGAATGGAAATTGCACTTGTCTAAAAAACAATAAGAAAAGAAGAAAGAAATTGTTGTTAAGAGACACCATAGAGTTTGGGATTTCACGTAGGAACGGTAGGATTTGTGTGGAGGGAGTTGAAGTGTCCAAGTAGCAGAAATCCACTACTATCGTGACCTACAGCAGCAATGGTAGAGCATCAAAGTCGAGCTTGTAATGAGTTGAATTGTCCAAGAATAGCCAGACACCTACCAACTTGGAAGCACACCACCATACACAAAAAGGTTTACAAATTGACGTTTGGGCTAGTGAGAAAGTTTGTGAATAATAGTAAAAAAGAAGTGAAAAAGTAATAATAAAATATTGAATAAGTAGTAAAAAGTAATGAATAGTAATAAAAGTAGGTGAAAAGTAATAATAAAGTAATGAATAGTAATAAAGTATTCTGAGAATACTTGAGGTACTCTTGGTACCTAAACCCATACATACGTTCAAACCATCGCTCTTCTTTTCTTATGCGTCATGGTGGTGTCACGTAAGAAAAGAAGAGCGATGGTTTGAATATATGGTATGAGTTTGAATATCTGTTTAGTACTTGGTATATCAAAATTGAAATCTAACATATGATTTACACGTAAGAAAAGAAGAGCGATGGTTTGAACGTATGGTATGAGTTTGAATATCCGTTTAGTAGATCATGGTATACCAAAATTGAAATCTAACATATGATTTGTGTACATTTTCTTGTATAAGATTTGAGTATAGACCTAATATTTCTCATCACTCATGTGATAACCATTTAAAATGTACCACTCAACTAAATATGATTGCAAATGAAAAAATTAGGATATAAATTAGGATAACACTACAAGAAATTTGATTTTTAGGGACGAAATTAGTTAGGGACGAACTAAATTTCGTCTCTAAAAGTCATTTTTGGAGACGAATTTTTCATTTCGTCTCCAAAACTGCCTCAGATACAAATTTCATTCGAACGAAAAAATATCCATTCGAACGGAATATTTTGTGACGAAAAAAATCGTCTCAAAAACAAAAACCGTTCGAACGGGGAAAAAATGTTCGAACAACCAATTAATTTTGTTCGAACAGTATATGATCTGTTCGAACAGTAATAATATTGGCGAAAAATTAAATTTTTTTTCCCGGGGAAAGTTAATAACCATACGAACTTAAATTTATTACTTCGAAAGGAACTTTTTTTCATTAATTTGTTTATCATTATTAATTTGTACATATATTTTTAATTTTATTTTTTCGATAAAAATGATTTATTTTATGTTAAATTATATAAATATAACTTTAAAGATAGTATTATTTTTTATATTATCATGAATGGCAAGTAAAATGAAAAAAATAAATAAAGTAGCAAACACGAGAAATAAAAACTATACATTAATTACATCTCAACTATATAATGTTCAATACAATATAAAAAAGTAAAATAATAACTAAAAAAGATTATTTGGTGTTGAGCAGATCAACATCCTCTTGTAACATTTTCACGCGTCCATCCAAATCCCTAAGCTTCTCCATGATGGGCTCAACGAACTCAACAAATAGAGCTCGTACCTGATCCAAAGTAGCCCCAGGAGGCTGTCTCTCAACAACGGCAGTAGTAGTAGAAGCTGGATCGGTGGGCGGGGCACTAGGCTGTCCTGGTGCAGTCTTCCGCAAGTGCCCCTCGCTCTTGCTGAATGTGATCTTGTTGAGGGGCCCCATCTGTGGCGACCTCCGCTCAGTCGCTGACACTGTAACCCCTGATCGGAGTAGGAAGTTAGATATCAGCAGTGCAAATGGTAGACTACCTCCACTTACATAGCGTGACGCCTGAGCAGGAGCTGGTCCAGTACTAATTTCACTGACTTGGTCTCTTGCACGTTTTCGTCCGGTAGATGCCATTAATATACTGTTTAACCACAAGAAAATTAAGAATATAATTATAAATATTATATTTAAAATATAATATTTAAGAATTACACTTAGATTGAACTGTATTGAAATAACCCGTTCGAACTAAGAATCTTCCATTCGAACTAGTATAGTTGTTCGAATGGAAGATTCTGTCCAATCGAACAGGCAATTAATATTCGTTCGAACGGTAAGTTTTTGTTCGAACAGAAATAAATCTGTTTGGCAATATCGCGTTCGAATGGAATAGAAAGCGTTCGAACGAGATCGAAGCCAAACAGCCATGGCTGAGTCAACTCAGCCATGGCCGAAACTCTAATCTACACCAAAAGAGCTCGATTAAATCGGTAAAAATGATTAAGAAGTGAATCTATATCACTTATACCGATTAAATATCCATTGTATTGATCAACTACACCAAAATGATTCGAAATCCCCCCTCCCAAACAAAGCTCATTAATCCCAAAAAAAGTAACAATAGAGGCCCATACCTCTTAGAAGCGAAAAATGCGTTGTTTCTACGGCGGTTAAGTGGCGGTTGGGTGGCGAAGATAAGGGGCGAGTTGGAGGTAATCGGCGGCTTAGGGTTCGAATGCAGTGTGTAGGTTTGATGGGAATCGAACTGGGCGTATAAAGATCGTGACACCTCGTTCGAACGGAATAAAAACCCGTTCGAAAGGGATTAAAATCCATTCGAACTTGTCAATATCCCGTTCGAACGGTTATTATACTAATATATTTCTAATTATATTACTATACTAATGTATAATAATACTAATATTACAAAGTACAAAAGTATAAAAATAATACTAATAATAGTATTATAATGCTTTAATTTAATTAAAGTTAATATATACTTTAATATAATTAAAGTTAATATTAAATTTAATATAATTAAAGATAATACTTTAATTATAATAATAGTATTATAATATTTTAAGATACAAGTTAATATTTTAATATAACTATATTATATCCTAGTTACTGTATAGTTATAACTATTGAATGAGTTATGATAACTATACAAGTTAATATGATTAATATATATATAGTACTTATTAGTTACTTTTGCTAGTACAATAAGTACTATATTACATCCTAGTTACTATATAGTTATAACTATTGAATGAGTTATGATAAGTATAAAATATTTTTACTTAATTAATATACTTATAGTACTTATTAATTAGTTATAAGTAGCCTAGTACAATAAGTACTATATTATATCCTAGTTACTATATAGTTATAACTATTGAATGAGTAATGATAACTATACAATTAGTTAATATGATTAATATATATAGTACTTATTAGTTATATAGCTAGTACAATAAGTAATATATTACATCCTAGTTACTATACTATATATTAATAGAAAGATACTATATAGTTATAACTATTGAATGAGTTATGATAAGTATAAAATATTTTTACTTAATTAATATACTTACAGTACTTATTAATTAGTTATAAGTAGCTTAGTACAATAAGTACTATATTATATCCTAGTTACTATATAGTTATAACTATTGAATGAGTAATGATAACTATACAATTAGTTAATATGATTAATATATATAGTACTTATTCGTTCTATAGCTAGTACAATAAGTAATATATTACATCCTAGTTACTATACTATATATTAATAGAAAGATACTATATAGTTATAACTATTGAATGAGTTATGATAAGTATAAAATATTTTTACTTAATTAATATACTTACAGTACTTATTAATTAGTTATAAGTAGCTTAGTACAATAAGTACTATATTATATCCTAGTTACTATATAGTTATAACTATTGAATGAGTAATGATAACTATACAATTAGTTAATATGATTAATATATATAGTACTTATTCGTTATATAGCTAGTACAATAAGTAATATATTACATCCTAGTTACTATACTATATATTAATAGAAAGATACTATATAGTTATAACTATTGAATGAGTTATGATAAGTATAAAATATTTTAACTTAATTAATATACTTACAGTACTTATTAATTAGTTATAAGTAGCTTAGTACAATAAGTACTATATTATATCCTAGTTACTATATAGTTATAACTATTGAATGAGTAATGATAACTATACAATTAGTTAATATGATTAATATATATAGTACTTATTCGTTCTATAGCTAGTACAATAAGTAATATATTACATCCTAGTTACTATACTATATATTAATAGAAAGATACTATATAGTTATAACTATTGAATGAGTTATGATAAGTATAAAATATTTAAGATAATTAATATACTTATAGTACTTATTAATTAGTTATAAGTAGCCTAGTACAATAAGTACTATATTATATCCTAGTTACTATATAGTTATAACTATTGAATGAGTAATGATAACTATACAATTAGTTAATATGATTAATATATATAGTACTTATTAGTTATATAGCTAGTACAATAAGTAATATATTACATCCTAGTTACTATACTATATATTAATAGAAAGATACTATATAGTTATAACTATTGAATGAGTTATGATAAGTATAAAATATTTTTACTTAATTAATATACTTACAGTACTTATTAATTAGTTATAAGTAGCTTAGTACAATAAGTACTATATTATATCCTAGTTACTATATAGTTATAACTATTGAATGAGTAATGATAACTATACAATTAGTTAATATGATTAATATATATAGTACTTATTCGTTCTATAGCTAGTACAATAAGTAATATATTACATCCTAGTTACTATACTATATATTAATAGAAAGATACTATATAGTTATAACTATTGAATGAGTTATGATAAGTATAAAATATTTAAGATAATTAATATACTTATAGTACTTATTAATTAGTTATAAGTAGCCTAGTACAATAAGTACTATATTATATCCTAGTTACTATATAGTTATAACTATTGAATTAGTTATGATAACTATACAATTAGTTTATATGATTAATATATATATATTACTTATATACTATTAATAAGTACTATAAGTAATATACTATAACTACTATATTAGTTATTCACATGTTTTTTTTTTTTTTCACTTATTAATAGTAATACAATTATATATGTCAGCATATATAATGCTTGCAATGCCCAAATTGGGGAACGGATTTTATTTTTTGTTCACCTTTTTTTGCCCAAATTGGGGAACGAACTTTATTTTTTATTTATTTAAAAAAATTTAAAATGTTAAATATTTGATGTAAAAAGAAATAAAAAAAAGGACTTATTAGTATATAAAATACCAAAAAGTTGGACTTTAGTTCGAACTCAATAAAGTACCGTTCGAACGATTTTATTTCATGAAATAAAATGGTGGGAAACTTCGCGCCAAATACTCTGAATGTTAGTCCGTTCGAACTTAAAAATTCCTCATTCGAACGAAAATATCTTTGAATCTTCTGGACATTTGAAGAATATGCCAAGGAATATTCTATTTTTTTTGTTCGAACTAGTAAATTTCTCGTTCGAACAAAAATTACATCGCGGCAAAAATTGGCGCAATTTGAAATTTTCATGTTCGAATGAGTAAAATTTCCGTTCGAACATGAATTCACAGATTCAAATACCACAAACCTCCGGTTCATTTTCATTTTGTGCGAAATTTTGAGAGTTGTGGAGTGAGAGAAAGTTGTGGAGAGGTAGAGGAACATACTTGGCCTCCAAGAGAAGGGATTCTTGAGAGAAATTAGAGAAGTATAAAAGGTAAGTAATATATTTTTGAATTTTTTTTTGTGTTTCGAATTTCATAGCAAGTTGATTTATTGGACATGGTTTAGGGTTATGCCATAATGCGTTTTATATCATTGTAGGTATTGTATATTGCTATTTGGCTTGGATTGCTTAAATTTGAGGTAAAATTCCTAATTTTTTGGTTTTTTGATAATTTATAGTTTTTAATAACATATGTTAATCTAGAAATGGAATATTTGTGTTTCTACAATCCCATTTACAATAGAAGGAAACTATTCTAATTTAGATATTTAATGTCGTGAATTTGATATTTTCTGCATAAAGAATTTGGTCTCTGTTTTGTGTTTGGATTCTGGGAAAATACCGTTCGAACGCTATTATTTCCCGTTCAAACAAAGTGAATTTAAATGCGAACCTGGGTTTGTACCGTTCGAACGCTATAGTATCCGTTCGAACAGAATGATTTAAAATGGATATGGAATTATATATATATATATATATATATCTATATATATAACATAGGAACTGAAAACACTTATATAACATAGGACTTAGAATATATATATATATATAACATAGAGTTATGAAAAACTATATACATAATATAATAATAAAATATTTTACACTTATATTAAAATGAAAACTAATAAATATAACATAGGAATTGATTACACTTAGATTAATAAATAGTAGATATAAAATATTTAATCCAAAAACTTATAATATAATATATAACATTGGAATTGATTACACTTAGATTAATAAATAGTAGTTATAAAATATTTAATCCAAAAACTTAATAAATAATATATAACATAGGAATTGGTTACACTTAAATAGTAGTTATAAAATATTTAAGATGGAAACTTATAATATAATATATAACATAGGAATTGATTACACTTAGACTAATAAATAGTAGTTATAAAATATTTAATCCAAAAACTTATAACATAAGAATTATTAACACTTAAATTAATAATATAATATCACATGAAATATATATAATATTGGTGATTGGTAATGTAATTTTGCACATATATTTGCTTTGCTTTCAAATTTATGCCAATAATTGTAGGAGTTGGAGTGTTTTGGATTTTAGGGTTATTTTTATACGTACTTAAAGATACACCATCATGCGGGTTTTCGATCTTTTCATCGTTTGTCTAACAAAATGGTAAGTTATTCTACTCCCTGTTAAATATTAACATATAATACACTTTTTTTATTTAAGTTCTAATATATATATTTTTTTTGCAGAAAGAAGAAAGTCCTGCTGACTATGATCTAACCCAATTGTATGCAAAATCACATAAAAATCGTGATGGTGTTTGGACCAGTCCCGAAGCAGAGACAAATTATGTAAGTTTAAGTTTCTTTAATTCCATTGTGACTATAGTTTTGTTACTTATACTAACTAGTATGCTTTTGTTTTTGTAGGACAAGATGATATCTCTCAAAGAAGTTACTGCGGATCCATCTGATGCATCATCTGTCAACGATGCTCAGATCCTTTCTCAAGTTCTTGGATCACGTTCTGGATATTTGAGGGGTTTAGGACGTTGCGTTAAACCATCTTCAACATCATCATCCTCTTCTCGAGCTAGATCGAATGACGACAAAACTAAAGAATTGGAAGAAGCATCACTTGAGATAGAGCGATTGAGGTCCAAGGAAAAAGAGTTGCTGACTAGATTAGATCAAGCAGCAAGTCTTGAGGCAAGATTAGAAGAGAACATGCAGAAGAGATTGGAGATGGAGGTACAAAAAGCTATGCTTCAGTTGCAGTCAATTATGTCACAAAATTCTACACCACCACCATAATTGTAAAAGTTAATTTTTTTTTAGGGTTATTTCTATTATAAAGTTTCAAAACATTTGAACAATTGACATTTGAATTGTATTTTGTGTAATACTAATATGGTATTTTTATTTAATTTGGTTCTGTTCTGTATGATTCATACCGTTCAAACGGTAAATTACCATTTCTAAATCCATTCAAATAAACAAATACCCATTCGAACAAAAAATAACCCATTTGAACGAATAACGTGAAATACAGTTCGAACGGACGTAATTTGCATTCGAACAAAATTTATTGGTTCGAACACACACACTCCTTTCGTTCGAACAGTATCAAATATTGTTATTTGTTCGATTCAAAATTTTATTTTGTTCGAATAGATGGGTCGGTTCGAACGGAAAAATATTCCATTCGAACACTCATTTCGTTCGAACAGTATCAAATATGGTCATTTGTTCGATTCAAAATTTTATTCCGTTCGAATGGACGTGTCGGTTCGAACAAAAAAATATTCCATTCGAACAAGATATTGAGACGAAATTAGTTCGTCTCAAAAAAAATTCTCCGTTCGAATGGTTTCGACTGGTTTCGAATAATTTCGTCTCTAAAAGTGATTTTTGGAGACGAAAATCAAATTTCGTCTCCAAAAACATTTTGAGACAGCCTTTTAGAGACAAATTGGAGACAAAATTTTTTCGTCTCCAATTCTTTTTTGAGACAAAATTGTATTTTTTGAGACAAAATTTTTTGTCTCAAAAAACCTTTTCTCTTGTAGTGTAAAGAAATTGCTCGAATCCAAGAGCGAAAGATTTATTACTTGAGATTTCAGTTCTACAACATAATGAACTAATTATAACTAGTATAACGTAAATTATCAGAAAGCAATCCAATACCCTTAGAATTACAAAATCTTCATTTCCAATTCTTCACCGAGATGTGAGCACATACAGTTTGTGTGACAGTGAGCAGCAACAAGAGAATGCCGCCTATATATGGTGGCAGCACCCCTCCAAAGGGTTGCAAAAATAATCACGTTTCAAAATCATTATAATCGCATGACAAGTCGTTCTCACGCGGGCTCTATGGTATTTGTTCAACTTTTCAGCCATCTCGTGATAATCAGAGTTCGTTTGGAAATAGAAACTTTTTCCGGACAGCTTGTTGATCATTGAAGTTGCCACGACGCCATCCAGCCAATTATGGATGATCTGCTCTCGTCCAAGTACATCCATATCTTTGACTGTTTTGATAAGCATACTTAAGAGGATATGGTAATCAGTAATATATGGATCTTCACGATAGTGACATTCCTCAAAGGCGACGAGGTTCCGAGCATAAATCTCCGTGGTACTGTCTAACTGATCAAAGGGTGGGATTTCCAGCACTCCGTTCGCATGATATTTTAGTTCAAGAGGTGACCAATTAATATTATTGCTTGATTCTCTCTTCTTAAACTTCAATCCTACCTCACCCAGCTGGGCTGCACTGCGCATTTCCTTCATATCTTGACAACTTCTTTCCGGTCGCCTTTCGCGAGGAGGCATGCAAAAGTTTCTAACCAAGTCAGTGAAGTACAATATAAACATTCCCGACGACCCAGAATCACGATCAGGATCATGATGAACAAATTCTTGAACGTTGTAATATTCAAACTGGCAAAAGCAAAGCTCAATGAAGGGGTGGCCTCTTTTTGAGCGAGATGGAAATGCAGTGTCATATATTTTCTCAATAATAAAGAAAGGAAGCTGATTTTCAAGTAATATCAAGTCCAATTGCATCCTATTGCACAACCACGGCTTTAATGTTTCCCACTCATACTCGGTCAACCTTCCGTCATGTTTTTCCAGAAATACTCGATAATGAAGCTCGCATGAAGCAGGATCATTTCCACAAATTCATCACTTCCAATTCGTATTCTCTCCGAATAACATTCCCGAACACTTTGTTCCGCACCTTTTATAGGTTTACTATATCTTCCAACTGTGTGTCGGCTCGTTCCTTGAAACTCTTTAGATAACTCCATCTAAACCTTTCCATGGTTTCCAATTTTGGGTTATTACGATGGAGAGGCCCAATTGATATTACCTGAGGAGTATAAGCTTCCCATTCGTTTGATTTGCCGATGTGATCTGACACCTTGTAGATACAACAACGTTTACGAGATGATGCTGGGAGTGGATTTAACCTTTCTAACGTACCTGCGATTGCCTGAGACAACTTTTCACCTCCATGTTCTTGAGTTTTTATGAATGAAGCATTTACATCGTCTTGACCATCAAAACTTGCTGATTGATCTCCTGCCATCTATATATCAAGTTGCTATATATTCTGAAACTTCCCGCTGACAAACACAAGATCCTCACTATATATATAAAAGAAAGAAAGAAAGAAATTAATGAAATAAACCTGAGAATGAGAGGAAGAGATTTTTGGTTGAACCTGATACAACAGATCAATTCCAGCAAGCTTTATGCGCATGCACCAAACTTTGGAAATGAAATGCAGATCTTTAATTCACCGTGCGACTCTTTAACATTAGAGGGCTATTATATATAGAGAAACAACTTCTCGCTCTGCCCGTCTTGTTGCCATATCTCCTTAAACGAGCTAGTCGATCAGTAATCCATTCCGGGCCCGCCTCAATTAAATATATGAGATGTGTTTGAGATTTGCTCGCGTTAATGTAGTTTTATAATTTAATATATTATATAAAAAATATTAAATATATTATATAAGCCACGTCTGGAAGACATTTTTGTAAATCAACTATTTTTCTATATATAATTTGGTTAACAGACTATAAACTTGGAGAAGTTTTAAATTTAAAAAGAAATTTACAAACGAGAAGTTTACAGTTTACCGTATTATATTTAGAACATGTTTGGACACCGTCACTACAAGAAATCAGACCTTTTCCAGCGATTTTAAAATCGCTGCAATAGAAATCGCCACGAAAGGTCACTTTTAGCGGCGATTTTAAGCTCGCCGCTGAGTTCAAGAGATAATCTAATTGGGGTTCTCTTTTGCAGCGAAAATAATCGCTGGGAAAGTATTGACCATTGTGCAACGATTTTTAATCGCTGCAATTGGGTCCTTAATGCCACAGATACTTTTTGCAGCGACATTTTGGACTGTAGAGGCGAAAATATTCGCCGGGAAATATGGATGACCTTTTGCAGCGTTTTAAAATCGCTGCAATAGATCATTTAATGAAACGGCGCCAAACTCTATAGATATTTTCTTTTTCCCCCCCGATTCCTTTCCTCTCCACTTCTCTCTGTTCTTCCCCGTTTCTTCTCCTCTAACCTCTCCGAGAGATCAGCTGCTACTCCACCCACGCCTTCCTTCGATTTCATCTCCATTTTCGTGCAACCACCCGTGCGATTCGTCCCTTTCCTTCTCCACTTCTCTCTGTTCTTCCCCATTCCTTCTCCATCTGGGTTTTCAAGAGATCAGGCCGAACGATCCATCTGGGTTTCCATCTAGGTGCTACTCCATCCACGTCCCCCGAACGATTTCATCCCCATTTCATTGCAACCACCCAAAAGTTTCTACTTTAGCACATTTCCCTCCCGCAGAAGCTACGGTCGAGATGGAATGGAAGGAAGCCATACTGTGCCGTGCGATTCCTCTCTTTCAATCTGTGGAATTTGGGTCAGTTGCTTCCAACTGAGGTTGGTCGAGTTCCAGTTGTGAAGAAGTGTCGGTCCTTTTGTCACCACAGGTACCGCTGCAACTCAGAGTGGATTTTTTTTGAACTGTTTGGCATTCACTCGTTTCTTTACAAAATTAAAAGCTTTTTGTTTGTAGACTGATTTCTACCTGTGCAGTTGTGAAATCTATCCCTTTTTTGCGCCAATTTTGCAATGTATATCTGCATTTTCTGGTCCAGCTTGCTTTGTCCGATGCTCGAACCTGTGTTTGTACCCAGTGGTTGATAAAATATAATTGATTTATATATATGTCTATTAGCATACTTCCCACCCAGTTCATAATTGATCTCTTATATGCTCTAGGTTTCTATTAGTTTAGGGTCTTGTATCAATTTGTTTGCTATGTAATTTGGGAATTTACAGCTAGTAGAAATTACCAAAATACATTATATGGACCTAAAATGTTGATCTTGTCTTTTGAGATTTTGCTAGCTTTAGTTGCATTAACATTGCTAGGGTGCCGTATTCATCCAAGAACTTTGTAAGTGTTTTAGTACGTATATAAATGGATTTGCTTGCATGTTAGGATTATGTACATGCAAACTGTTGAACCTAAATTAAATGTATCAGGGATATATCCTAGAACATACATATATATATATTTTTTGATAAGTAAAGGTATATTAATAAAAGAATAGGCAAAAGCCATGTTCAGTACAAATAATGCCCTAAACTAAGTAGGGGCCATAGATACAAGGTCAGTTTACATACATATATATATATATACAAGCTAATCTCCCTCATAGTTAGTGGTGCCTTTTCCTATTAGTGATGCTTGATTGATTATGATCAAACTGTTTTTTGCTACCCATTAATAGTACTAGTGCTTAATTTTCCTATGCATATCAACCATGCACAACATGATCATTACCTCAGGAAAAACTTCTCTAATTAAACTCCAACACATGATTCAATTGCTATGGACATACCACTGCTTTTCCTAATTGTTCTGTTCTTCCATTAATAGTAATATTGCGTTTTTCCAATATCTACCGGTAAATCATTGTAGTAAAAATCCTGCTCTAATTTTTTTGCCATAAGTAAAGGATATTTAAATTAATAAGAATAGGCATATAGCTCAACTATACAGGAAAATCTTTCTCTAATTAAACTCATGCACATTCCACTGTACTAAAATTAAGCTGCATCGATCTGTCACCCACATTGAAGGAAAAATATAGAGGTTTAATACCGGAATCATAAAGATCAGGATGCTCTTAATGCAGTATTCTCTAGAACTAATTTGTCAAAAAACTACAAACACTTCTTTTCTATATATAAATATATTATATATATATAACAGTTAATTAAAGTTATCCCGTCAGATACTAGGTTTCTTTCTTTCTTTCTTTGGGATAGAATAGGAGGTACGTAACACATGAAGCACACACTTAATTACTGATTTTGGTTATCATAGGCTCACCATCATAGGCAGCACAACAATGAGACAGCAAATGCTGCTTTTTTTTTTGGCAAGTATGAGTACAAAATATCTCCACTAATGAGTTCAACAAGGGATACAAAGCAATGTTAAAACCCACGCACGTACGTATCATAACTCTACTAAGTGATAAGAGTTATTACAAGAGTAGTAAATCTTGTAATGTCATGAGCCTATGATAATTTTAATCCAAGTTGTCAATGTATGCTTTTCCACTCACGATGTCGGTTTTAACTAGGTTAATTTGGAATAACTCTCCGACCATTTAGGCCTAATTACAACTTACATTGTTTCATGAAAAGACATTGAATATAATGCATGCACCCTTGACTAGAAAAGTGTAATAAAACTTATGAACTATAATGAACACTTAAAAAAATGAAACTTACTTTTTTGTTACCAAAAGCTAGATATCATAATTGAAAGCAAGAGATCAACTTTAAAAACTTCATAGCATTCTGCCATCTCAGGCACCTGGCCTATTGTAAACTTGCCATAACTTCTTCTAAAAAACTCCAATTGCAAATTCTTTAATGCATCAGAAACAATAGACTTAGAATGTTGATGGTACACTGGCATGTAGGCCAATTATTTCGAAATTATCCTAGACTATTTTTGGAATACCCTAAGAAATACATATTGATATATTTTGAGTTCTTACCTATATTGATTCTCAATTTCCACACAGCAATTTCATGTATCCTTAGAACACCTTATTTCTTTTTTCATTACTAATTAAAAGCTCAATGACAATGTTATTGTCATTGAGGTGTTACGTAATCTGATTTTAGATTCTGTGGAAGGCATTTTTATCATGCCCCAATGTTTCATAATATTGGGGATGAACCTATTGAGGTCACAATAGCATTTAAAAAAAAAACGAATAAACTAAAAACTTCTATATATATGAAATTGAGTTCATATTTTTTTTCATCTCACCAAATCCATCAAAATAGCTAAGACTGTTCTTGGTCTTGAAAATCTCAAATAAAACCCTATTCTATAGATGACACTTATTTCCTAGCTCTCATTCTAACCCTCCTATGTGTCCTCTAAGCTTCCTCATTTGCATGCTCCTCTTTGACATGTGTAGAATAAGAAATTTTACCTGTGGAAGGTAATTATATTTGTCTCGATAATTATGATTGATTAAGCTATGTGTAATATTTGAACACATTTTTTTAAATAAATGTTAAGATTAAATTATAAGGAAAAACTAAAATCATAGTATTGAATGTAAATTAAAAATCCTTAGTATTTTACAGCTAGTAGAAATTACCAAAATACATTAATATTTGCCTTGATTCTCCATCAACGAATATCTTAAACATATGCTAGCTCATCAAGTTGATCTTGTATTTTTTGTTTTGCTAGCTTTAGTTGCATTCACATTGCTGGTATATAAAGCAGTACTGATCAAATTAACTTGGCTGCATGTCATCATAAATAATAGCTAGGGTGCCGTTTTCATCCAAGAACTTTTGATTGTTTTAGTACGTATATACATGGACCTAAATCACTTATACATGAGATGATTATTACATGGATTTTAGGTCCAATTTCTGTGATTAATTCAGTCCTATGATTGTATGCCAATCGAATATTTACCTTATGGATTATACAATACAATACTTTCAAATGATTCAAGTTTAGGTTCCCTTTTGTTTGAAAGAATCATATAGTTAATTTTTAACCCAATTAAAAACCGTCCTCTCATATCACTATATATTTAGTATCTATATGTGTATACTAAATATTTATGTATAACTTCTGGTTTCAACCTATCCCCCATGATATAATTCACAGTTCTATTTCAAGCTTTTCATCAACAAAAGCATAATGCTTATCATCTTTAAGTGATACAATTTATGTCTCCACGTCCAACTGAAGACTTCAATATGCTTCACAAGCTACCCAGATTAGCTTGTATCATGTAACTTTTCATGAAAAGGAAGAAAATGGACAGCAATCAGTTATAACAGTTACACATAAAAGATAAAGCAGAAATTCATGTATGTGGACATTGCTGCAACTAATGTAAATTGAACCTGGCCAATCTAATGTTCTCGCTTTTTTATCTCTCTAATTCATAGTTTCTTTTGGCTTATTTCATGCATGCCAAGCCAAAAGGCAGTAATGTTTCTTTGGTGTGAATTATACCCAACTTGTTAGCTGTCATATATCGGGAAAGAAAGGATACAAAGATAATAGCCTAACTTGATGCATTAACATGTTTGATGTCTTGACCCTTTTATGCATATATATCACAATCCACCCCAATTTGACAAATTGTATAGATATATACATGTCTATACTTCTAATTTGGATTAAAAACCTGTATTGTCTCAAGAACATTTGGTGGAGCTTGAGTGGTCCACCTTCCTTCACATCTCCGCGTGCTGCAATGAAAAACTCAGAAAGTTTTGATTCCTTTGGGCCATTTTCTGTAAAGACATAAAAACCTAACGAAAACTACATTAATTAAGTACCCTTGCTCTCTATTTCTTTTTCATGATTATTCCTTAAGCTCCTCTCTTTCCTTTCTGCCACTCATTTTAAGACAAAACAAACAAAAACAACAAATTAACTCAAACGAATCTGCTGAAACCTTAGATAGATCATGTTACCATCAAAATCTTAAGCTGTATGAGAGATCACAAAGATTCTTGACAATTTAATAAACCATTTTTATTAAATTAGTAACTTTGGATTTGAATCATTCTAGTGATCAACCAAGTGGAAGATGGACCTTCTTTCGAATGTTCCAACGATTCATTAGTAAAGATGTTTTAAAAAGTCTTGGTCATCTTCTATCAATAACAATGTCTTGTGTTTTTTTCTTCCCTACCAACAAATCAACGTACGAAATTAACCATTCGTGTTATTATAATGATCATTAATTAATCTTTTCCATAGTTAAAATTTTTGCTCATATAATTTGATGGTAACCTTCACATATCAGCACAAATATTACAATTGAAAATAGGAAAAAGATGATAGTGATCTTTTGTTTCCCTTAGTACGGCGTGTTTTGATAAAATGAATACTTAATTCTTCATCTGGGTATTATCTGGGATAACCACTCTCTATAAAAGGATAATTTGTTTTTAGCATATCCTTAATTCACCATCATATATATATATATATGTCAAAGAGAGAGAGTGGGTGCTTTAGCTTTGCTTTCCACGCAAGAAAGAGAATCCTGTAATATACATGCATGGCATTGCTTGATATTATACTCATTCGTTGTTTATCGCTTTATTGTTGGTGGACCCATGAGATTAGTACATGCAAGCCACAGAATTAATAAGCCCTCTAGTGCGTAGAAACCAACATTTTGTTTTCTGGGGAATTTCTTTCACAAAATCATCTTAGGGACGGCTGCAAATTTGGATTGTATGGGTGTTTTTCTTGGTGCTATAATTTTCATGAAATCCCAGCCTTTTCTTTTTTAGCATATGGATAGAATTTTTTTTCCTAGACGCATTCAATAACTGTTTGCTTCTTCTTATCCTCTTTGTACATAGGAGATTTATAACATGAAAATAAGTAAAAAAGCTTACTACAGTCAATCCGCAGTACCAAAAATAAAAGCAGGGATGGAGAGTGGAGTTGGCCGACTGTCTTTTCAATTTGAACTTTGTCTAGGAAAGACAAGATCCACTAGAGTTAGGGGCCCATTTTAATTTCCAGCTGGTCGTTTTGGGGAAAAAACTAGAATCCATTAACATCCACCCAATAGGTGGCATACACATGTTTGCGTCTCAAATCTATTCTCCATGTTGTTGTGTGAAAAAAATAGGTTGAATTCATATGTGTTAAAGGATTTGTCCTGTTCGATGTTAAATTATTCGATACTTACATTAAGAGTAGAGGACCAACATGCAAGTTCTCTTCCCTAATTTTAAAGCACAAGAACTGATCCCACCCCCACCTCCAACTTCATCTTACATTCTTGATCATGAGTATAGAGATTGCCCTCTTTTGAGACAGGGTAACACATGTGCATTCAAAATCATAGGGTTCATTACTTGTTGAAATAATTTCTGACCAAGCAAATACATCATTAAATATTGTCTATTTCATTAATATGAGAGTATCATCCCCATTTTTCTTTTGCATATTTTGCACAACCAGTCCATTTAATTGTATGAAAAACTATTGAAAACATGGGATAAAAACCAGCCACCTTGTGAGCTTTAGCTCTAAATTTAATGATATTTTCCAACAAGTTTTTCATAAAACCATTCAAATGCCATTTTAACTTGGTGAAAGTTGTGAAATCATGGATACCCTCTTGTTCTCTTCCATTTCTAAGTAATTCCTATCATCTGTACATTCATAACCCACGATCTGAATATATCTTTCATGTAGAAAAAACTCAATGGCCTTTATTGGACATCAAGCATGCTATTAGTCATGTTCATGATGTAAATGGTTTGAATGCTTGAGATGGATGAGGAAGAATGTTTGGCCTAGTGCTAAGTATGGAAAGAATTTACATGTGTTGCGTTGGTGTTGTGGTTGATTTACCCTAAGTGAATAGGAGGTAAGGAAAGTGAATTTTAGTTGCTTTTCCCTAGCTTGGCTTATGTAGTTATGATTGTGATTAAAACCATTGCTCCTATAACTAGAAATTTTCTTAAATTTGTTATTTTTTTGTGACAAATATATTTGTTTGTGTTATATTCTGGTATTGAATTTAAACTGAAATTTACTTGGATGTCATGTGCAGATTGTAGGCCTGACGGGCTTGTTGGTGAGCCATTTCAGCCAGGGGTGAGCTGAAACTTAGTTACTTGGGGATTGAAGGTAACGAATACCCATACGTGGGCTGCAAATCCTTTCGTTTATCATTCCAAGAATTCCCAAAACATTGATGGAAATAAATTTGGATGATTATTAATTAATCACACATAATCATGCATATTTTACCTACCATATTATCTTGGAGTTGGTTTTGTGTTTTGGGTGATTCTGTTCATTTGTATGTCTAAATATGTGTGTTTTGGATGATGTTGTTCGTGTGTATGTCCACCCATTAGGAGCCCACGCAAGGAATTTTGGTCATTTCCTCATAGCAAGGTAAAGACCAGTCTGAATGATTTCCTTGGTCTTCTGCGATCTATTCCACAAAATCTCCCATTTTTTTGTTTTCCTAATCCTCTAGTTAATTGTTGCAGCACGACCCCTATCCTGGTGGCAAAGGGTTTTTGGGTATCGCCACTTCCCCATCCTTTCCTTCACTCGGTTGCGATGATTGTTGATTGGTAAGAACCTCCGCCTTTTTTTTTTTGGTTTTTTTCCATTTGCTCCAACATTTGGGTCAACACAAACCTTAAAGTTTTCTTAACATTTTTTGTTAAGAAAAAGAGGTGATGTATGCTTAACTTTTTCAGTTTACTCAATTTGTGTTGGCGGAAGTAGTTAACAAATTCCTGTTAACTTGTTGGGAGGTTACTTTCTCTTTCACTTTCTTTCAAATTGCTATTTTGTGCCAAGTTGTAACCAAAATAAGGTTTCGGGTGAATTTTTCCCCAACACTAGCATACTTTGTACACTAGTATACTTTCATCTTATGATAAAATATCTATTTTATGCCAAGTTGTAACCTTGCTAGTTTTCGTTATAATTTTTCTTCAACACTAGTATACTTTGTCAATGGGTCTACTTTCATTTTCTTTTAAGTCTCTGGTTTATGCCATGTTGTAACAAACTCAAGTTTGTTACAACATTTTTCCCCAACTTTAATATAGTTTTGGGATCAAATGGTTTGTTGGGAAGTCTCTGGTTTATTGTTTTTTTTTTTGTTTTTTCCATTTTTTTTCCTTAAAGAGGCCTTTTACTATGTAACCTAACATGGTGCAATGTGTCGGTGCAGTTGAATTTAGGAAGGATAGCTGCATTTCCCCCCTCTTTTTAACAATCAAATGGGTCATAGCTGCATGTTATAACATTCCCATTTGAAAGTACTTGCCTTTGATTCCGGGGAAACAACCCATATGTTTTAAAATGTTGGGATTGAGATTGGTTTGTTGCGATCCATTTTTGTAGAAAAATTGGGATTGAAATGGATGGTACTGCCCCTAAAGTTCATACATACTTGATGGAAAACAAACAAAGAAATTGAGAGACCAAGGAAAGAGGAAATTCACATCTGAGATGCTCTCCAGTCATTAATGTATTTCAGACGATTAATAACTGGAAAGAGGCTTTAATTAAAATTGACTAGAAAACAACTATTGATTCATGTAAAAAAATAAAATTTTGGATTTTTCAACTTATAAGGTCGATTGGCCATAATATTTATGATCAAGACACCTACCTGCATATGGTCATTTACCAGGGGTAGTTTTAATGAGCCTAGCTTGCCAAGCCACAGTAGGTAGTTCGATTCAATCGTATGTTTAATTTAGTTAATAAACCCACCTCAAATTATCACAAAAATAATTTATGAAGCTGAACTGTTATTCAGATCGATATAAACTTATTTATGCTTTTGACTTATTAGCTAGCTAGTTCTTTCTTTTTTCAATTGAAACATAACAACATGTTTTTTTAAAACACACCAAAACCATGAAGGAACAGGAGAGGGATGCATGCATGCATGACATTGGATAGACCTGCATGGTCATCATCATGGATTCAATTTGCAGTGACCAGCATGCATGCATAATGCATATATGTTTGTTATCTTGTAGCACAATTAGCACATATCATTGACTTTCAGCAAGTTTGATCCTAGTTGTTTTGTACCTTCATGCCATTAAAGCCTCTGATTTGTACATGTTGCACCTTATCATTCTCATGCTTTTCATAGAAGTTTGTTTGTTTTGGGTGTATTTGTGTATTGGTGAGAAGTTGATACTTTTGAGGAGGATATGTGAAAGATATTTTTTAATGAGGATAAGGTAGGTGATGTCTTTTAATTCCTTTTGAGCATTGCTATGCATCATCCTACACACCACACACCAAACTATTTTTTATTTTTTTTAAAAATTTTTTTAAATTTTTTTTATTTTACTCTTCTTGAAATATTTATATTTTTTTATTCATCATCCATATAATATACATTTAATAAGAGAAACAAATAAAAAAAAAATTATGGTGTGTGGTGTGTAGGATGATGCAAAGATTAATTCCTTTTAATATACTCTATATATATATAGTACTACACTTGATTGGGCACAGAAAAAAAAGCAAAAGATTTTCTTCTTCAAGACCTTATTCTACAAGAAAATTTAAAATGCAACTTCGCCTTCTCAAATCAATACCAAAGTTGATCTTCCATCATAATCTGTCTAATTGGGATTGGCTCCTACATACATTTATGAGGTTTTCGCCAATTAGAATCACCATCATAGGCAGCACAATTAACCCTCTTTAGCCAGCTTTGATTCACACTTTTCAATTACGGTAGTGACATCCGAGTCCAAGATCTTTCCCTGAAGATTGGAGTCCTTTCCCTGTCATTACTAAAGTATTATAATGTTATTTATTGACTCGTTGATTCAAATTTCCAGCCACATTGAATTCTACAACAATACCAGTGAATATAGAGAGAATTTTGCCAGCAAGTGGACCCAATGAGTTAGCAGCTGCATGCATCATTTCGGGATCGAATTGTATAAATATATAAGCCAGATCGAAAACAATCAATTTCTTATGATCAAGACTACCTGCAGTTTAATGATGGACAAGCTAGGATTCTTATGCACAATCCATAGTTGTGCACCATAAATGTAGCTATCAATATATATTATTAGCTTTGAGGATATTAAATTAAAGCTTTTTATTGTAGTTATATCACATTTAGTAGTGCAGGCAACACAAATCTAGCCAGCTGGTCATCCTTCAAAATCTTTCTTCTTTTGTTCTCTTTAAATTCATTTTTTTTACAAGGTTTTTTGTGTTAATCAATTCATGATATATTTACTGGTAGATATAATTGGATTCAGAAGCATCTTTCTTTACATTTCTTGTCCAAGCATGTTTGAAACTTTTTTTGGTTATTCTCTAAGTATCTAGCTAATAAAGCCTTTTCTCGAAGAACATGACTACTATATATATATGTGAACTGCTATGTCATGTTCGTCTATCTCTTTCTTCCTCTCTCTCTATCTCTCTAGATGAACTATATAGGCCCTAAATATATAAACCTTGAAGATATTCGTAAAGGTATTCTTATTGAAATTCATGTGTGTAGCTACATTTCAAAGAGTATTCATGATATGCTATATTCACTACAACATAAATGACTTTTTATGGATGGAACTTTTATGGATCAAAAGTTCCATCCAAGAAAAAGGTAGAACTGTTGCAGTGATCAGTTGAACCTATTCTAGGAAGCCTCCTGTCGGAGCATCTCCTAAAAGTTTTTAGTATGCCTACATAAAAGTTCAAGGATGCAATATACATCAATAAATCTTAGGCATTAAAGTTGTCTCATGACTATATATTTTCGATCTCTTCATATATATATATATAGTTGCTTATTTCAACGTGCATGATATTATTAGAATTTGAATTTAATGCCATCAAATGGTGATGATTGTATGGTCTGATCACCAAACATGCCTCATGTTGGATCTGGAATTTGATAGCAACTGATGATGATCATAAAGAAATAATTACGTACCATACTCAATTTAGGCAAAGTTGAAGAAGAAGTTGATTCTTCATTTCCCAGCTTGCTTTGATTAGTACTCTTGATCTTCTTTTTCTTCTTATAAGGGATCCCCCTTGCTTTAGCTTGATAGTCCCTCACCTCATCGAAGCTAAATTCGGATTGCACTATTGGCAAAGGGATTCAACTGTGATAAGCTGGGGGCTTTGGGTTAAAAGATGGAGAAACAGCTCTTTACCGATTAGCCTAAAATATAAGGACGTAAAAAAGCACATTGTTGATACAAATACTTCCAGTTAAAATATATCTCCACAGTCATTTGATTAATGCTAGTTATCCAACTCATCATCCTAATTTGATCATCTCATTATAGGAGGATAATGAGATTGTCTCACTTGTCTAGATATTAGGAGGATAAGCCATTGAATGATGAATAAATAGAAGAATATAAAAATAATTTCCCAAGCAAGATTGGACTCCAAGCTGTAAGAGGAAATTATCTTTATCTATAATATAGCTCATGTCGTAGTTACATCTAGATGTTATGTGTTACTTTGAATTTGCTCACGACACACTTCATGCTCGCTCCAGGATAATTAATTAAGCTAGCTACCTAGCTAGGTATCTTAGGCATTAAGTTCTGACCTTTTTTTTATACAATAGTGGTTCTTTTCTGTGCATTTGTGTTGTGGGTCTGTTTTGGGTTAGTTGGTTGCTATCATTTGAAATGCAGGCTTATTGAATATTATACTTTATTTCTGTACCTTGGATATTTACAACGTGATCTTCTGTTTTTAATATTGAGTTTGAAGGAATTAAGGTTTGAGAGTGTATAACCGGCCTTTCTGAAATTGAGTTAAACTAGTGGATCATGGGAATGTACTATGAGAACAGTTTTTTGAATATATATCTTACTAGCCTAAGCAAGTAGCCAATGAATTTATTCAATCTAGTACGTTCTATTCGAATTTTTTGGGTTACACTTATAAAAAACAAAAAAAGCCAAAAATTGACAACAAGTTTGCCTAGAGCTCTTCTTGCCGTTTGTGCTATGCTTTCACAACAAAAATGATGTTCCCTTGGAACTTTCTTCAACTCTATTATGAATGGTTTATGTATGTTATTATTATGGTTTTATGCAGAATGTCTAAGAGCCAAATTTTGTACTTCTAAATCTGCCCCTATCCGTGGTAGTGCACCAAACTATGCACTGCACTCTGTTTTGGGGCTTCAACCAGTCCATTTCATCCTCATTTTTTACTCAACCACAGATTTTTGTTAGTATGAAAAACTGTATTCAAACAAGGGACAAAAATCCACAAATCTCTCCCATGCTTTAGCTCTTCAATTAATTTGGTTCCAACAAGTAGTTCAAAAGCTGTCAATCTGTTTTTTTTTTTTTGTGAAAATAACAGAATATTATGACACTAACCATTTATCTTCCATTTCTAAGTAAATTCCTATCCTTTGTACATTCTTAACACACGTTCTTCATATATCTGGACACGCATTAAAACTCAATAGCATTTATTGGACAGCAAGCATGCTATTTTATACTTGTTCATGAATTTACTTACCATGCTTGAAATTAGGGGTTTTAAAGTTTGGCTTAGTGATAAGTATGGAGAGAGGTTTATATTGTAGTTGATTTTCCCTAGCTTGGTTTATGTAGTAAGATTGTGATTAAAACCATTGCTCCTATAACAATTTTTTCCTTACATTTTATATTTTTTTGTTAAAATATTTGTTTGTGTTATATTCTTTCGGTGATTTTAAACTGAAATTTACTTGGATGTTGGGTGCAGATTGTCGGCCAGACGTCGAGTGCTGGAAATTTAGAAGGCGTTGATTTTTACCCGACGGGCTTGTTGGTGAGCCAGTTTCAGCCAGGGGTGAGCTGAAACTTACTTACTTGGGGATTGAAGGTAATGAATACCCATACACAGCTGCAAATCTTTTTTTCATTCCAAGAATTCTCAAAACATTGATGGAAATACATTTTCATGATTATTAGATAATCACACATAATCATGCATATTTTACCTACATATTGTTTTGGAGTTGGTTTTGTATATTTGGTTAATGCTGTTCGTTTGTATGTCTACATTTATTAGTTTTGGGTGATGTTGTTCCTTTGTATGTCCCATCATAACTTTTTTTAGATGGACAAAAGTTGGATGAACGAGCTCGATAGACTTGTATCACCTGCATACGCCGAAGGCTTTAAGAATTTTCTCACACAAGCACGAAACCATGCAAGTGGAAGGGATTGCATTCGGTGTCCATACCGAACATGCCTTAACAATCTGTGGTTGCCTATACTTGAGGTGGAAACCCATCTGTTTATCAAGGGGATCAATCCAACTTACACCGATTGGATATTTCATGGGGAGGAGGGGACAAAATTGTACGGGAGTGATGATGATAATGATGACAATATCATCCAAGGTGACGATTATATCGATGACATGCAGCATATGTTGGATGACATTCGGGCAGGCGCCTTTGTTGATATGCCCCAAAACAGCAACCATGTGCCAAATAGGCCACCAATACCTGAAGAATCACCAGCATCATCTTTTGACCAGCTACTGGAGGATGCCCGACGTTCTCTTTTCAACGGGTGTACAAAATTTTCAAAGCTATCATTCGTTGTCAAGTTGTTACACATCAAGTCAATCGGTGGATGGTCAATTAAGTCATTTGACATGCTCCTTGATCTGTTGCAGTCTGCCTTTCCCAATGCACTCTTGCCACAATCATATGAGGAATCAAGGTCTTTGGAGTGTGGTTTGGGTTTCAAGTACCACAAAATTCATGCGTGCCCCAACGACTGTATCCTCTTCTGGAAGGAGAATGACGCTCTTAATGAATGCCCTGTATGTAAGGCTTCGAGGTGGATGCCAAATATACACGGGGCACGCGAGATACCCCAAAAAGTGTTGCGCCATTTTCTGTTGAAACCAAGACTACAACGTCTTTTTATGTATGCAAAGATAGCAGGTGATATGAGATGGCACAAAGAGCAGCGGCCGATAGAAGATACTAGTATGAGACATCCGGCCGACTCTGAGTGCTGGAAGAAATTCGATGAACATCATAGTTGGTTCGCTATGGATCCTCGCAATATTAGGCTTTGTCTGGCAACTGATGGCTTCACTCCCTTCAATAATCTGGCTAAACCTCATAGCATTTGGCCAGTGATCCTTGTCCCGTATAACTTGTCGCCTTGGTTATGCATGAAAGACCAATTCTTCATGACATCTCTGATTATTCCTGGCCCAAAATCACCAGGGAATGAGATTGATGTTTACTTGCAGCCGTTGCTCGATGAATTGCTTGAATTTTGGGAACATGGGGTACCTACATATGATGCCTCAACTAAAGAGACGTTTATGTTGCATGCTGCCTTATTGTAGACAATCAATGACTTTCCTGCCTATGGGAATCTCTCTGGCTGGTCAACAAAGGGGAAATTGGTTTGTCCGTCTTGCAATGCCGAGACAGACTCCAATTGGTTGAAATATGACCGAAAACATTGTTATATGGGACATCGGCGTTTCTTACCGCCAGATCACATATGGAGGAGGAGGAAAGGGTTGTTCAACGGTAGAGAAGATCATCGCATGCCCTCAAGGGATATAGGAGGAGACGATATTCAAATTCAATTGCAGATGCTTGGGATGTTCATTTTGGGAAATCCCGTAGGAAGAAAAAACGCACTCCTGAAGAGCTGAATTGGACAAAGTGTAGCATATTCTTCACGTTACCTTATTGGTCAACACTTCAACTTCGGCATAATTTAGATGTAATTCATATTGAGAAGAATATTGCCGATAACATCTTATTCACTTTAATGAACACGCCAGGAAAAACTAAGGATAATATCAATTCACGGCGTGACCTGGAGATTTTGGACTATAGTAAAGAATTACATTTGAGGAGCGAAGGTGATCGTGTGGCAATGCCACATGCACTGTACACATTACAAGGAGATGAAAAGAATAAATTTTGTGAGTGGCTGTCTGATATCAAATTTCCAGATGGGTTCGCTTCCAATATCTTGAACTGTGTTTCTCAACGTGATTGCAAAATTTCTGGGTTGAAAAGCCACGACTGTCATGTTTTTCTACAAAGATTACTCCCCATTGTGGTTGGCGGGTATTTAAGAAGTGACATTGCCTTGGCCTTGACTGAACTAAGCACTTTCTTCAAAGAGTTGTGCACTCGAACAGTGGATGTGAATCGCCTACACCAGCTCCAAATTGATATCGTCACCATTCTATGCAAATTGGAGATGATATTCCCTCCTTCTTTTTTTGATGTCATGGTCCACCTAGCTGTCCATCTACCCCGTGAGGCCATACTTGAGGGTCCGGTCCAATATAGGTGGATGTACCCATTTGAGAGGTATCTCGGCAAATTCAAGCGGTATGTTAAGAATAAAGCCAGTCCAGAAGGTTCAATAGCCGAGGCATACATTTACATCGAATGCTTGACATTTTGCTCTATGTACCTCAAAGACGTTGAGACGAGATTTAGTCGAGTAGACCGTAATGTTGACGCTGACGAAGAGGAAACTGGAGATGGATTCAGAATTTTCAACCAGAAAGTTCGTCCCTTGGGTATAGATTCTAATGTGCAATTAGAAGATAAACTCTTTAGGGCAGCCATCTGGTACGTGCTTAATAATTGTGCGGAGATTGGACCATATATAGAGTAAGCATCTTACACTTTACTTACAAATCTACTTTCATTTGAACTTAACTTGTTATCAACCCAATACAAGCTAATTTGAATATTTTGCTTGGCAATTTGTGCTCCAAATGTAGGGAACACTATGAGAAATGTAAGGTGTAACAACCAAATTGCATCGATCGCAAGCATCAAACTGAGTTTCCAACTTGGTTCAAGCAACGTGTAAGTTCTTCTCTATCCATTTCTACGTTGAAATGTTATAGGTTTCCTTGATATACTTTGGAATGATCTGCAATAAACGTTGAGGAATTTGTCAACCATTTTTGTTATAGATTCTGGAACAACGGACCTCGCATCCATTTGATGTGTCTGCTGATCTGTATGCATTAGCTTGCGGGCCTGACCGTTGGGTTGCATCATATGCTGCTTGCATAATAAATGGAAAGAGGTTTCATACAAAGCAACGTGAATTTCGCCGGCCTACACAAAATTCTGGAGTGTTGGTAACTGGGGACGAGGCCGCAAATAATGTGGACTTTTATGGTATTATTAATAATATCCTAGAGTTACGCTACATGGAGTGGCGTCGCGTGTATTTATTTCAATGTGATTGGTTTGACGTTGGTGATCGGAAACGAGGGGTGCGGGTGGATGACCATATGATTAGTGTCAACATGAATAGGACTTGGTATAAGGATGAACCATTCGTGTTGGCGAGTCAGGCTGATCAATGTTTCTACATAAGAGATTTAAGAGAGAAAGGGAGATGGGGTGTTGTGCAGAACTATACAAATAGGAATGTATACAACATTCCGTCAATGCTGAGGGTTCTCGAAGATATTGATGGCGATTCAGGTACGAATGGTGCCGATCAAGAAGATGAGCCATCAGGTTATTATGAACCATTGCAGTGTGATGATACAGATCTAGGGCCAGCTCCATTGAATAGGCCTGATATGCTACCTAGTCATATTGATGCACGAGAAGTCATGGATCCGGATGGTCAATATTTCGATCCAGCAAGCTTTATTAATGATTACATGATAACTTCTACTTCTGGAGATGCGTATGGTGAGGGGGAATATTCAGATGAGGAGGACCTATCAACAGATGAGGAGGAATCTTCAGATGAGGAGGACATGGCAATAGAGGATGAGTCTGTGTCAGATTGATAATTACAACCCATATGTTATTGTTGATATAACTTTGACACGTTAGATTTCTTGTTTGAAATTGGTATGTATCATGATAACAGCTAAATATGAGTTATTGTTTGAATATTATCATGTTTTGATTTATTTATTAAACTCATGAAGGATTTGCTTTCTCCTACCTCAAACTATTTATCATGACAATAACAAACAAGTACAAAAGTAGTATTCAGTTTTTTCATGATCAATACATGATTTACTATACTCGAAGTCTAAGATGTGATACTTATTTGCTTCATGTCATGTTCAAACCAGGCCATAACATTCTCGTATGCGGTAGATTTTGTGGGCATGTTAGTGCATTCCCATCTTCAGTTTGGAGGCAAGAGGAGCTCAATCAATCATCAAGGTATTGATAAATGATATTTTTTACGAACCTGTCTGTGACATTGAGAATATCATGTGAAATGGACTCTTCCATTATTACAATGTTATTAGTTTCAACCCGTGCAAGCGACCGATTAGGACCACGTTCTAGAGGGGGAGGAAGGCTTCGTGGCAATCGTGCAAGGCACTATGTTCCGTACTCAACTCGCCAAAAGCGACCACGTGGGGCAAAAATTGCTTTATATCATAGCTCGGAGGAGTGTAATCAATCCTCCTCTGGTGACTCCACACAGCCCCCAAGTCCACCGCCATGCGCCAATCCAATTCCCCCCTCAGAACCTATTCGAGAACCTTTTTTACAATCCTCCTATGGTGACTCCACACAGCCCCCAAGTCCACCGCGATGCGCCAATCCAATTCCCCCCACAGAACCTGTTCGAGAGCCTTCACCAACACGGGGACCTTCACCGTCTAGAGAAGGAACTGGTACATTATTTGAAATACATAGTTTAAGAGCACTGACCTATTTATATGTGTTATTAAGTATGAATATTCCTCAGCTTACACTTAGGAACACTAATGTAGCGAACCTTCAATTACAGGTGCGAACGCCCCCTCTGAGGTAGTAGCAACGCAAGAAACGAGGAAACGAACTCGTGGGCCCGTTAAATGCATTTTCTTTGAGAAGCTGAGGAAGAATGGGAAAGTGCAGTTGAAGATAAATGATGGCGAGACTGCCCCATGTTGTGAACACGCCTCCATGTTCACAACACGAGTATCGTGGATTGTTAAACAATATTGCGACATGAGTCACAAGCGTTGGTCAGATGTCCCACAAGCCATGAAGAAGGAGCTAATCGACCGTGTTCGGGTAAGTCATTGGTTAGTTTTAGTCAATAATTTTTGTTGGTGGTTTATGTCTAATAATCGTCACCCAAATGACGGGATGAGACGTAATTGTAGAGTGACTTCGTGTTGGACTGAGACCGCGAAAACCACCAATTGACGGTGACAACGGCTCTACGTAAGCGCTTCAATGCCTTCCATCATGACTTGCACGCGATTTATCAATCATATGGAAGCCACGAAGAAGCGTTGGCTAATGGGACTAGCTTGGTGGACCCTGTTGTATGGGTGAAGTTGTGTGAGAGGTGGGGCAGCGATGCCTTTAAGGTACATATGCTCTTTCTCACATTAAACCATATATCTACCTAGGTGAGATGTCTAAATATTGGTGTGGCAAATCTTTTCGTTTATCATATCTGAAACATTCTTGATGCGTATGCCAGAAAATCTCAGCTCAAAATCGGGATAATCGAAAGAGGCAATCAATTAATCACACATCAGGACGTAAATCATTCGTCCGATTACTTGAGGAAAAGGTATCTCTACGTGAATAATTTATCTTCATTTCAATAGACTTGTGGAAATGCTCATTACTGTTGGGCAATTTATGCTTTATTGTCCACCACAAAGCTAGTTTTCTAATATGAAGATATATTCTTATACACATTGCTCACATGTGTAGCGCACTGACGAGAGTGCAAATTTAATTGATTTCTACAAAGAGACACGTTGGTCGAAGAAGAAAAATAGATTTGTGACAGATGCTACAGAAGAAACTTATGTGAGTAGTACACTTACATAAATCGGGCTCTGTTTATTTCGGAGTGTGATAGATGCATACATTGTATGGGCTGGTAGATTGTGAATAATAAATGTTTTCTCCATGTGCAGAAGGAGATGCAGGGTAGGCTGGATGGCCTTGGACCAGAAGAACGTAATGATGAGGCTGCAGCGTCTGTCTTCAGGGAGGTCCTTGGACATCGTCCTGGATATGCAAGAGGACTCGGGGAGATGGTCATCCCCGAGTCAAGTAGACAACGTAATCAACTTTAGATGCAACAGTATTTGTCGGAGATTGAAAAACACAAGAAAGATGCTGAACAACATAAGAAAGATGTTGACGAGTACAAGAGTCAGCTAGAAGAAATGAGGACAGAGCTGCGGGCTCTTAGGGAGCATCAGTTACAGACTGACAACTTGCTTCAGTCTTACTTTAGAGATTTTCCACCATTCACTGAGTCACAGCGACAGACTCAGTGTAATGATCCCCCCCACCCATAAGGGGGGTGATATGTTTTGGATATTCTGGATGGATATTTTGGGTGGTTTTTTGTTAGTCAATATGACAAACTGGGCAATATATATATATATATATATATAAGGGATCCATGTCTACACTGGGGAGATAACAAGTTTGGGTGATTAAAACCATTTTGAAAAGCTTTTGAGATAACTGGAGGATCAGTGTAAGTCAATATACATGGTCAATTTATTTCTCACCCAAACGGCATAGATAGTTGTTAAATTTATATTTGGCCATGCATCTTGGTGATTATGGAGGAATGGGATCAAACCCTATTCCCCCCTTGGTGAACGTCTGCTAACATTTGACTTGGTATGGTGTTTGTTTGTGCATGTATTATTCAGAATCAATGGAGCAATGGTGTCAAGAGACATTGGAGAAGGTGGTGGAGTAGAAGAACATGGGGTAAAACCAGAACAAAGGGGAATTATTTGGCGACTTTTATTGGAGATGGTAGAAGTTGGTGGGGCTCATCTATATATGCTTGCATAATGCATATTTGTGTCAGGTAAAATGCTTTTGTTATAGTATGTTATATTTTGCAGTATTGTGAACACTTGAAGCATTATTAATACTAGGTTAGGACTCAAATGTGACAAATAGATAGAGAATTAAGGACACAATTGTATTTATGTGGGTTGTTGGTGCACTAGGGTATTTGAACATGCATTCAAATACCCTAAGTATATGCTCTTCTACTTCAGCTGGCATAATTAACATGTAGTTTACTCTCACAGGACAATATATCATGAGTACGTTATAGGGAGGATATTCCACATATATATATAGCCGAGTGTGTATATATATATATGTAGTTAACTTAATTAGCTAGGAATATATATAGTCCTATGATCATGAATAAATGGCCCACGTTAAAACACGTTGTAGAATAGGCATATATGGCCTTAGTAATCAATCACTTTCACATCTTACATGCAATAATCGACTGATTCGTGATTTGAACTAGTACCACTGGAATCGCATATATATGAATTAATTTGGGTGCACTCTGGTCCAAAAGTTTATCTATCTATCTGATCAGTTCTTCTGTACCGCGTGCTTGTTCTATCTGGGGCTAGCTTGCTCTCCTGGGACCGACCGGATTCTTAATTTATTCATGTTAGCTAGGCCACTTCTTTTGAAAACCCATAACTTAATTTCTACCAATTAAAAGGCATATAATTAATAATATATATATGTGGAAGCGCTGGCTTTATAAACAATTTAAGGTAATTAGGGGATGGCTGATTGATTATAACCACAAGAGATAGTCTTCTCATTTAGTTAGGGGACACTTCAATTTTGATTTTTCTTGATACTTATAATATTAATATTTGTGGCTTATATATATATATAAATATTTCTATATTTATTGTATATTATATAGAAATAACGTTAACATGACATGACATGCAAGAGAAAATGATCTATTTTATATAGATCATGCATGCATGCATGGATGTCGTCATGATCCAACGAATTACTTGTTGTCTAGTGATGGAAAAGTGCTTTTTTGGATACATGCAAAGCGTACGTGTAAAACATTAGAAATTAATCATATTGAGGATCGTCACGTTTTCCATATGCATGCCTTTTGCATTGGGATTTATTCCCAGCTACTTGTAAAGAAACGACCTCATGTTCAGAGAACCAAGTAGATTAGCGCTTTGAGAGCCAAAATTTCCAGCTGGGAGGACTTAGATAATTAGAAAGTGGTTTAATGCATGTTATATATTCATCATCCTTTTACTTTAGTCATTTTGGGATCATTTTCACTGTTTATTTCAGCATTTTGGTGTTTGATTTATTTCTTTATATATATAAAAAAAAAGGTTCTTAATCCTTAGCTGTGCAATTGTGTAAATCTATATCTTGTAGCAGAATTTTTGCTTAATTTCTTGGAGGGAGGACGTGTCTGGAATATATGCACGCGTACGTATTGCATATGATTAATAAGGCAAGCTCTTATATATTTCCAGGTTATTTTTTAATGATTTGTGTTTAAGAATCTTAGTGGGAGTCATTACAAATTAAGAGCATGCCAGTTGAATTTGTTAAAGTGCTTTTTTTTTTTTTTTTCAACTTTTTAATGCTAGCTTTTTCTTCATAGCATTCAGTTTTCTACTTAATTGCTATCCGTGTCGTTCAGTTTAGTTGTGACCATTTCATTCAATCATGACACTTGGTCTCGATTATACATTTCTTTCCACTTATTTTTTCCTTTCCACAGCTAAGCAATATGTCACTACAAGGAATCCTAGGATTTTCGTTAGAAATCAAATTTATTTTTCTGGATGCTATATATGGGAAACTAATGAAAAGCCAGTCAGGTAGAAAAACCGTTTTATCTTTAGTACAGCACTTATTTGCCAAAAATTAGAAATATGTGAAGAAATCTGATGATAAGACACAAAATCACTTGTTTGCTTGACTATTGTTTCAGGCTTTGGTCTCCTTATCATGGTCAGACACACTTTTGCTGACATTAAATCTTTCTTTTGCAAGATATGGCCTGCTAGATGCAGAATGATTTAAGCATTTATATGCTGACAGCGAATTACACATGCTGACTGATGCAGGATTCTAACAAAAATAATGTTTAATTTGATGGCAAATTAAACTGCATAATTACTTATACATTCTAAAACACATTGGGTCGTTTATGGGGTAAAAACAAAATGGTTTAATTAATTGCATATATTTTGAGTTAGTTGCTTATAAAAAATTAGGATTTCTATATAAAAGCATTGCCTAAAAGCTTTTCAAGAAGCAAAACTATTGTTTGATATATTACGCTAAAAACCAGTCTGTTTGTACAAGCTTTAGCAAGTTTCCAAAGGCAGCCATTTTAGCAGCAAATTTAATCGCCGGGAAAGGTCAATTTTGTTGTAGTGTATATACATACATATCCTATATATATATATATATAACAATTTAAAAACTTATGCATCAGTCATTTACCTATATATATGTGTGTGTATATCTATGCGCTAGCTAGCTTGCAGTGTTATAATAAGATAGACGGTTATAAGGTTAATAAACATGATTTGGATTATATATATGAAGTGCCTAACAATAGATCAGTATTAATGGTACCTACCTTTCTTTTGTTCAGAAAATGTACAATATTAGCATATATATATATATATAGTTAAACTATATATCGATCGGTAATAATATATATAAGTTAATTGTGATCTCTTTTTCATCAAATTATAATGTCCCGTTGATTTAAGTACCCGTACTATGCCATATTGTCTTTTATGCCTTTTGGATAATTATATATATATGATCAAATAATAGCTCCTGTTTAATGATATATTATTGGTCAATATCGTCCTCGATATTCATTATGTCTACTCATGACAAAAGTATATATGCGAATATGCATCATGACCAGTTGCTTAGAAAACTTAAATGAATTGATTAATACGCATTAAATATATCATGACCAGTTGAAGTATCCCGGGCAGCTAATTAGGCATCTCCATCCATAGCTCTTATTATTCAAAAATTCAGTTCTACCGTAGTAGTACTTAAGATTAACCACTTTAATTATTACATGGAATCTTTTAGCTAATTAAAGACTAGTAGTAGTAGTAGTACTAGGCTAAATATTGTGGTAAAATGATTTTTTTTTTGTTTTTACCATTCTGATCTGGTGCATGTAGTTGATAACTGAACATTTGTTTCCAAACTAGCTACTCTCTTATCTTCTAAACTTCTAACTGGAAATCAGAGTGCTGTAGCTGTATCCATTTGTCTGTATTCAGAAGCCTTTAAATTTAAAACAAAACTATGATTAGAAGGGAGGAAAAATATTTAAATACTTTTCTGAAATTTTTAACAATGACTTAAATAGAGACTTTTAAAGTATTAGAACCTTGATTTATATATACTTGTTTTTTGTTCCTTTTCTTTTTGACACACTCCAGAATATCTTTTTCATAGAAGGTAGTAGACACAGTCATTTGAGCAGCCTCCTTAAATGCTTCAAGAAAGGGGCATAGAGATACATGTTTGTCAACCCCAGTTAAAATTATCATTAGGTTTCTTTTTAAGATTCATGTAACTTTTTGAAGACATTGTTTATTTTTTCCCTTGGAATTCCAATCGTTAATTAATGATTTCGTAATTTTGATGTAAATTTGGCTAAAATATAATTGAAGTTCCACGTTCTAGACTGTATGTTTGCTATATGCAAAAAGAAAAATTATGTGGTTTCTTTACATCTTGTCACAAATTAATACATGTGAATAATTTAATGTTAACCTAGTACCTTTTCATTTGAGTGTAGCGATTTCAGCAAGCCAATACTGGGAACTCAACTATCTTCCAGACATGATTTAAGATCATGTATGACTAAAGACCTTATAGTTAAAGATTCTTTAGCAATTAGTTAATTTTATTTTTATCACTTGGCCCTTCTCACTCCTATAAAAATAAGACATTTGTATACATGTCTATAATATAGCCTTGGCCAATATCGCGACTCCCCAACCCCCTCCCACACCCAGAAAAAGAGAGAAAGAAGATTAAAGCATTTTATTTTGTTCTCTATCCTTTCACGATGTGTGCTTATGTACATACTGTCCCGTATTATTAAAATTGTACTAATTTTATTGTCATCCTTGCGGTAGTAATATATATAATTTCACTTGGGTTTGCAGTGCATTGATGGACTGTGTAGGATGTGAGAAATGTCGCCTGTGGGGAAAGCTTCAGGTCCTTGGTCTTCGTATTGCATTGCAAATCCTTATTTTTTGTTGATGGTCCGGAACAGTTGGGTCAGACTGTAAGTATCTCCTTAGTAGTCTAGAAATTTCATGTATGTCCTTTGTATTCTTTAAGTTGGGTTGACATTTTATCTGAAAGAAAAGTAACTTATAAGCGTCATGCCGTATTCTCCAAAATAATGACTTTTAATGCAATAGGATGAATACAAAATATGGTGAAAAAAAAAGTAAAATGTTAGGAATATAATATGCCACCTTGGTCTGCATGAGCAAACATTCTAGGTTGACACTAAAGCATATTTTTGAGAAAACAGCTTTTTGTGGACTTTGTTTTGGGGTTCATTGGTTTTTCGTCATAGTTGGCTCATTAAACCTATTCTTTTAATATAATTGGATTTATTAGTTTTCCTTAACGTTGTGCAGTCTGTTGATATTGTCAAATACACGGATGATCGGAGTATGGGCAAGTACGTGAGATATATATCCATGGTGCTTGGATACCCTCTTGATGAAAGACGATACATAGAACTGTGGGTGCCAATGCCGATGAACGGTCCCACTTAAATAGACTTGTGTGTTGTGGTATGATATAGTAGGGTTAAACAATGTTATAACAGTGACGTTTATCTAGTATTTAATTGCAATGCTCAGTTTGTACTTGATATGAGAATATGATGCACCACCTTAATGTATAAATACATATTTAAATGGGATGAGTTGATGGATTTTATTTGTATTGGATGAGTTGATGGAATATATTTGTATTTGCTCAATTAGTATTAGAATGTTCAATTTGAATGAATTCAAGTCGAGTTACTTGAATGTTATTTTTAGGAACAAAAAACGAGGCCCGTAGATACTGAAGCAGGCCACTGTAAATGAAACTTTTCCCGGCGATTTTATAGTCGCTGCAAATGCGCAACGGAAACCTTAATCCTATACCGGCGAGTTTAACATCGCTGGTATATAGTTTTTTGCAGCGATTTTACACTCGCTGCAGTAGACTTTCTGTTCGCTAACTCTATTGCAGCGAGTACTAAATCGCTGCAATAGAGTTTAACCCAGCGATTTTACAGTCGTTGCTATAGAGTGTCTGCTCTATAGCAGCGATTTTATACTCGCTGCGATATCTTCTTACCTAGCAATTTTATAGTCGCTGCCAATGGGTCAAAAACCTATCCCAGCGAGTATAAAATCGCTGCCATAGAGTAACCCATCGATATATACTCGCTGCCATTAATATATTGCGGCAAATATATATGGCCGCAATACAAATTATACAACCATTATCTATTTGCAGCGATTTTCACAAATCGCTGTAAATGAATATTTCCAGCGAGTTGTTATTTGTTAGCAACGCACTAAAATCGCCGGAAATAATCATTCCCAACGAAAACTAACTGAATCAGTGACAGTAATTGCAGCGATATTACAGTTATTCGCAGCGAAAATATATCGCTGGGAAAGAAGATCTATCCCAGCGATTTTTGGCTTCCGTTGCCGTAGATCAAAAGCAGAGGTTTAGGGTGAGTTTGAATGTTGAAGTGAGTTGAGTTGAGTTGAGTTGAGATGATAAAATATTGTTAGAATATTAATTTTTAATATTAAAGTTGTTTTAGGATTTGAAAAAGTTGAATTGTTTATTATATTTTGTATTGGGATTTGAAAAATGTGTAATGATGAGTTGAGAAGAGTTGGGATGAGTTGGGGATCCAAACGAAACCTTAATACCGGCGATTGTGCAACGATTTATTAATCGCTGGGAAAGACATTAGGCGGCGAAATACGTAGTTTTAGCAGCGAATTTGCCACACCGGGAAAGGTCAGTTTTCTTGTAGTGCGTGAGAAATATTAAAATTCTCAAAAATTCTTATAATTTTATTCCTAATATCACTTAAATACAAAACACTTATCAATTTCAATTTTAAAAATTTTTCATTTATTTAGTAATTATCTAATCATGATATTCCAATACAAAATTCAATATAACTTTTACAAACTTCAAAACAAAAATCAATAGAACTTCTACAAATTTTAAAATAAAATTATATTCAAACCGTTTTTTAACTTTATAATATAATTTTTATTCAAAATTTTCTCTCTCATTTTTCAAAACCTAATATAAGTACATTTTCTCTCAATCAATTTCATTACTACTCTTAAAATTTTGAGATATTCCAAGTGTTGTCCACACAAAAGTCTTTGTTCAAAAGTAGATTTGTTCTAGTATTTGATTTGACTAGAAACAAATCTTCTCTTAAACAATTGCAAACACTTGAGAATTGATTATAATTAGGGGTGAGAATTTGCGTTCAGGGCCATGTTCGTATCGTGTCAAGTCATGAAATTCGACTATATAAATCAACCCAAACACAATCCATTTAGCTAAATGGATCAAATTTTTCAAAACTTAACACAATCTATTTAAATAATGTGTGACATGACACAATTCAATTTGACCCGTTTAAAAATTCATTAAAAAGGAGTCCACACAACACAACTTATTTTAACCCGTTTTATGTAAACGGGTTGAATTCACACTCACAACTCATTTGACTTTATTAATATAATTTTATATAAAAATTAAAATCTATATTTACTTTTTAACGATGAATCTTACAATTTTTAAAATAAAGTATACGTTGCTTGCAAGTTCTAAAATTATAAGTAGCATTCCTAAAGGGGAAAAAAAAAAAAGAAGAAGGGCAGATTTACTATCTTCCTACCATGTTTTTACTACTCTATAATGTATTAAAAAAATTTTATTTTTTTATTATTTTCTTTTAAGTATTTTTTTTAACATTTTTAATTATTAAGAAAAAATTTAAAAAATATACAACTTCACTAATAGTCACTTCCTTAATTATTAAGTAAAAAAATAAAAAAATAGCAAAAGAGTGGTAGGAAAGAGTCATATTCAGTTTCACAACTTCCCACCAATAATTTGTTGTATTTATTAAAGAGAAATAATTATATTTATTGTACAATTTATTTTTAGAAAAACAAAACTAAAGTTTTATTAATACATCTCACTAGTTTTCAAAAAAATTTATTTGCTTACTCTTTATTAATCAAAATTTGACTTATAGAAATCAGATGTTCAACAAGAAATAAAAGCATATAATTTAAAACAGTCTTATTGAATGAACTCGACTAGGGATCACCATTTTACATGCAATTTCTACGCACTGCTCCTCATGTGGATCAATCATAAACTACTTGTTATCACTGATATCACTTCATTATCTCACTCGACTTATCTAATAAAGGCTTACCACTGATCGGAATGATTTTTCAACAAGAGCAGTGTTACATATATAATCTACCGAAGATGTAGCACGAGTTAACAAAAAAATTTCTTTTTATTTTTTTATTCATTTATTCATATTCTTACATATTTTCAGAAAAAGAACAAAAATTCATAACATCATTAAAAAATATTTTTTTAATCATTAAATAAAAAAAGTTAAAAAATATATATATTAAAATAAATATTCTAACGATTTAATCGGGTGATTTAACATTGGGTAGTGATAGCTTTACAACCCTTTTAGTATCTATGTAATACTTATAGTGAGTCCCAAACGCACGTTCCGAGCCTCTATCTCAAACTTTGGGTATTGATCATCGAAAGATTTTCATGCAAGTGAGTCAGCTGGGTGCCTCATGTATGCGTCATTCTTAACTCTTTTCTCCTCGTGCCACCTCATATCAACAGCTGTTTTTTTATACATATATAGTCTTTGCAACCTAGGTCTCAAGGGAAAATATCGCGATACCTTAATAGGCACATTTTTCTTGGCCTTCCACCTTGACTCTCCGCATATAGGACATGCTTCTTTTATTTCGTTCTCCTTCCAGAACAAAACACAATCATTCTTGCATGCATGTATTGACTTGTACTCAAACCCTAATCCCTTTCTCAACTATTTCACTTCATAAAAGTTCTTTGGCAATAAATGACCCATCGGGAAGCACCTCGTTAAATAAGTCCAATACCATGTTTATTGCTTTCGTCGACATCTCACATAATGACTTAATATGAAGCAACCGCACAATAAAAGACATTTTGGAATATTTTGTGCAGTCTGGATAAAGCTCGTGTTTTGCATCTTCCCACATTGCAGCAAAGTTTTCATAATCACTCCCTCGACCACTTGAGCCATTGTCGTCTACGTCATCCATAAACATCCCAGCTCCAATGTCACCCAACATCTCCTCCATCTCATCCCGCTCATAATCATCATCCATGTCTCCCAAATAATTTGGATGACCGAACAATGCATCTGCTGACTGTGCATACGGCTCACCATGCAATACCCATCGGGTATACCCCAGATCCATACCGTTCACAAATATATGACTTTCAACTTCTGCCAATCCTATCGCACACAAATTTTTACACTCTCGACATGGACACTTAATGCAACCACGACTATCAGCAGAGCCTCGAGCAAAATCAATGAAGGTTCTTACTCCACGCGCATAGGCTGCGTAATCCGTTCCAAGTCTATCGCCTAGACGCATCCAACTTTTGTCCATTTCTAAAAAGTTCTATCTATTAGTAACACTTAATGTACATTGAAAATTCACATACATGTAATGCTCCAATTGCTGCTGCTAATTTTTATAAAGGTAGTTGGTCATATCCCATTCGAGATTATATTATCCATATTGCACATATTCCGTCACTCTACTACTGTTCACGTTAGTAGAAATTTCGGCAGCACCTCCTCATAGTTCTCCAAGTATACATGTTCATTAAAAGGGATTGTGACCCTACGAATAGTATATCCGAAGAACAGTAGAGGAAGACACCGAAACTTCATACTACACGTGTTCAGTAGGAGTAACAAGAATGTACAATACAGATGATATAATCACAAGCTGTCCACACTGGACAATTCAGGAATTAGTGCACACTTTAATGTACACTAATTCCTGAACGGGTCTAAGGTTATTTATTCATTGTCACACATATTCATTCAAAAACCACATGAATCTTATATATACTAAAAATGTTAGAATTAGTAATGTTAAAAACATTCAGAAGTCTTATATTGTTGAATTAGATAGAGATTTACAGAATATGTTGGTGCACCTACCGACATACGTACACGAGGGGGAATGATCTTGAAAAAATGTCTAAACTTTAGTCTAATTACTTAACTGTCACAAACTTTCTGGCATTTACAACTCTCAAGGCCAGAGAGACTTTGAGAGTCAAGCAATTTGACAGACATTTCTTCGGGATCATTTTTCCTCGTTATATAATATTAACGAGTTATTATATAAATTGTATCCCTCTAAGTTGTTATGGTCCACAATATTATAACTAATTGATACTTATTTATTTGTTAAGTTACTATTACTATATTTATTTATTATAAGTCCAATATTATAACTAGTTGATACTTATTTATTTATTAAGTTGAAAATTTTATATTTATTTATTATACTTAGTGTTATCCCTCTAAGTTGTTATAAGTCCAATATTATAACTAATTAGACTTATTTATTTATTATATATAAAATTTATGAGCTTATTTATTATACTTAGTGTATTATACCTCTAAGTTCAACAAATAAAATCTCAACATAACAAAATATTTTTAAACATATTCATTCATCAATAACAATATTCACAACATTTAAAATCCTCACAACATTCCAACAACAATATAAATAAACATTTCACAATATTATTTCCATATTTCAAAAACACAATTATTTCCACATTTCAACAACACAATTATTTCCACAACAAAATTTTCTAAACCTCACAATATTCCAACAACAATATTCATAAACATTTGTATTCATCAATAAAGACAATAAACTCACAAAAGTCCATTATAATTATACTTAATAAACATATAATAATCACAAGCATCTCATATATATCCATATCCCTCTAAGTATCTAAACCTCATAATATTCTCACAACAATATATTATGCATATTAATTCTTCAATAAACACCATAAACTTAAAAAATATTCATAAAATTCATATACAATAATATATGATATTTCTAATCTATATCATAATATTTTCACAATATTAACACAAGTTCAATTTATAAACCTTAATCACAACATTTAAAATTCAAGACACAACAATGTTCATAAACATGCAATATTGTACTTAATAAACAATAATCACAACAAAATTATGTAAATCTCACAATATTCCCACAACAATATATTATACAGATTAATTCATCAACAAACACCATAAACTCACAATATATTTACAAAAATTCATAAACAATAATATTTCTAATTAATCTATAACATAATATTTTCACAATATTATCACAATTTTACAATATTCTCACAACAAAATTCATAAACATAATAGCACGTTCGAACGTAAAAGCTTACCACATAAAACGATAATCGAGCGGAAAAATTCCCGCCAACCATTTATTAACGTTCGAACGTATATGTAGTAACGTACATGTACGTTCGAACGATACAATTGAGCGAAAAATTTCCCACAAAAAATTTGGAACGTTCGAACGTAACTAACTAACGTTAGAACATAAAAATTCAGAAAATTAAGTTAATTTTTGTTTTTTTTAATGTTATATAATATAATATAGTTACTATATATATATATACTATATTTAAAACATATTATAGTTACTATAATATAATATATTATAGTTACTAATATAGTCTATTTAAAACATATGAGTAGTTACTATTATATATTAATGTTATTAATATATTATAGTTACTATATATATACTATATTTAAAACATATTATAGTTACTATAATATAATATATTATAGTTACTAATATAGTCTATTTAAAACATATGAGTAGTTACTATTATATATTAATGTTATTAATATATTATAGTTACTATATATATACTATGTTTAAAACATATTATAGTTACTATAATATAATATATTATAGTTACTAATATAGTCTATTTAAAACATATAAATAGTTACTATTATATATTAATGTTATTAATATATTATAGTTACTATATATATATATACTATATTTAAAACATATTAATAGTTACTACTATATATTAATGTTATATAATATTTATTAACATTCCAACGTTTCATTCCACGTTGGAACATTAATACAGATAACGTTCGAACGTTATAATTTATTAACGTTCCAACTTATTTGAAACGTTAGAACGTTAATAAACATAACGTTCTAACGTTTTTGAAACGTCCGAACGTTAATAAATATAACGTTCGAACGTTAACTGTATATAAATCCAAAACCGAACGCCCGAAACTTATTTTTCTGTTTTCCTCTGTTTCGACGCCGCACTTCTCCGTCACCGCTGCCGTCAAACTCCGCCACAATTGTCACTAAAAGGTACGCATCTCTATTTTATCTAAAAGTATATATTTTATTGATCGATTTCGATTGATTTGTATTAAAACCGAAACCCGTGGTGGCCGGATTTTCAGCTCGATTTTTCGACTACCACGGATTACCATTGGCCAAAAGGTCACCATAGAAATGTTTCTTGAAGTGTATACTTCATTTTTATGGTGACCTTTCGACATTTAGCCTAGTAGAAATAGAATTTGGAGCTTTCGAGAATGGTTGAGTTGACTCAGCCATTCCGTCTCATAACGTTTGAACATTACACCAATACATTCGAACGTATGCCGTTTCAATTTCCTAACGGTTGGCCTTCTATGTCCGGACGTATATTTTATACGTCTGGAAGTTACTACATTTACGTTCGATAGTGTAATTGAACGCTTACACGTAAGTTTTTTTAATTTTTTAAATATTTTTAACAATTTAATGTCCGAACGTATATTTATAACGTTCGAACGTATAACATTTAAATTTATGATACGTTCTATGTTCGGACGTTTAGTTAAACGTCCAAACATTATATCTTTATGTTCGAACGTTAGTAATATAGTTCCAACCGTTTCATTGTAACGTTCGGACGTATATTTTCTATGTTCAAACGTTAATGCAAATCAGTTTAATATTAAGACAAATATGCATCAATAGTATTCATAATTTTAATTCATTTTCTATTTTCAGGAGATGGCTCATCCTTTGTATTCAAGGAAACGAGGGAGGGAAGGAGCCACTCAAGACACTGCTCAGATCGGGTCTCGTACTGTTATGGTCGAGCGAGAGGCCCTGATCAACGAGTTCGACGAGCTCACCTGGGAGCAGACCAACCTGAGAGATGTCTTCCTCAGTAAAGGCTGGGGAAATATCTGCACATTGAGAGGTAAGGCATATCCCTCTATGGTTCAGGAGTTATACATGGAGATGTGCTCCATGCCTCAACACACATCCTCTCACATCGTGACTGTACGCGGTGTGATATTTGAGTTTTCAGCTGATGTCATCGTCGACTACCTCGGGATTCGTCTAGGAGTTCAGACATCGACTGAGGCAGATGTAGGCACTTCTGCATCATCTACTGGCCCACTTGATGCATCATCAACCAGAGATGCAGACCAATCAGAGGCCGAGGGTGCTGACCCTTCGGCTACGGATGACGACCGAGACGAGGATTTCTACATCCTCACCGGAAGAGACCGCATGCAGCTCGAGAGGCCGAACTCCTTCCACCAAAATCATTTGCTACCGTTCTTCCGCATGTTGCATCTTATAGTTGCAACAAACGTGGATCCTGTGGCACATAAGACCACATTTAGTCAGACTCGGGCACAGTTTTTGATACGGGTGGCACGTGGAGATGCCATAGATTTTCCCCTCCTCATCTTTGACAGGATCCGTTACAAGGCGAGCATCGTCTCCACGGACAACCTCCCATACGGTGTCCTGCTCAGCCGGCTACTACTTGCTCGGGGAGTGCCAACCCAGCCTTTAGAGCTGGCCAAAGATCAGATGAGTGCCATTGACATGACCATTCAACGACGTAGCATTGGACAGGCGAGGGGACATCGGCCACCCCTGTAGCGGATCTAGTTCCTCCAACGCAGCCCCAACCTAGTGTGGGGAGTAGTGGTCAGCAGTCAACTAGTACATCTACGGGAGATGTGCGGCCTGCTTGGGTTGATGCAGTGATCTCACAGCTAACTGCGCATATCGATCGTTCGATCGATGAACGGCTCGCGCCTCTAGAGGCTTCTGTCGCGAGATGTCACACCGTGTACATATCCTCAACAACAAGGTTGATACCTTGACTAAGGAGGTACTGGCCTCTACGACTTTCCCAGGCGGCGATATTATCTAAGCGTTGTTTATATTCAGTTATCATATTTTATGTATTTTGTTTTTAATATTTGTAAGGAACAATATTATTTAATATATCTATGGTTTTTTAATTACAATTCTCAATCTTCTTTAATGTTATATTTTTCAACTTCAATACTAAATCACTGCACTTCAAATATACATAAACATAAATATATATTTAAATATGTATATATAAATATATAATTATATTTTACAAATTGTGTATATATAAATGTATACAAGTCAATTTTTTAGACTTGTATCCAAATTATGCAATATAAAAACAACATAAATTTAAAATTAGAACATATTTAATTTAAATTTATAAGTAACGTTCGGACGTTAATTACTAAGGTTCGAACGTTTGCGCTAAAAGATTTCACGTTCGTACGTACGTAACCACACGTCCGAACGTATCTGTGACGTTTGAACATAATTTTCTCATTCGCTGGAACGTAAAAAAAATCTCATCCGTCTTTAGTGATGGTTTTCAAAAACCGTCACAGAAAATACTTTTTAGTAACGGTTTATGGACTGTCATAAATTCCTAGCTGTTACTAAAAACCAAATGTGTTGTAGTGTGATTAGATGAGATGAGTGAGATAAGTTGTGAAAACAAATGCGGCCTAAATAACTAGTCAAAAGATCAATTTTATTGGATTATGTAAAAAATATACAGTTTTCATTTTTGCAATAGTATTCATCACAATTAGTTTTACGGTTCATTGTTCTAGTAATATTTTTTGTGAGTTTGTTTGTTGATGAAAGAGAAGGAGGTTGCTAAAATTAGAGAGAGCAAGTAGCTAGCTAGGGTGCGAATGGATAATTTGTTGTATTTATTAAAGAGAAATAATGATATTTATTGTGGATCAGTGCATAAATTCTGTACAATTTTAAAAAATTAAATAAATACGAGACTTATTGTGGATCAGTGCATAAATATTAAATACTGTACAATTTCAAAAAAAATTATTTGCTTACTTCTCATATGTTTTCCCATATGTTTTCCTTGTAAATATTGTAAATAGACAGCTATATGAAATGAGCGGTGCTACAGTCACTAAAAACTTGTCCCGAAAGATGTTGCATTTTAGTTTTTCATTTTTTATTTTATTTATTTTATGTATTTTTTGAATCATCATAAATATTATTAAAAAAAAAATCACAACATCATTAAAAAATAATTGAGCTTTGTTTAAACATTATATATTACACTTATTTTTATTTTTAAGATATAGATTTTATTCTCATTAAACTAATTGAATACTTCTATTTATTATCTCTATATCACATATTTGTTAAGAAAAAAAATATATAAGATAAAAAATAAAATAAAGTATATGATATAAGGATGATTGAAGGCCGCTATCTCATTCGTCTTGATGAACAGGATGCATGACCGTAATGTTGACAGTCATGAGCATCATCTGCTCACAAACAATCCTCACGCGTTCTTGTGCCTAACTTGGACTTGATTCTATACAATAAAAAAGAGGTTCCAGATCTCACATTCTTTGCCTCTTCGAGGCTCTTTTCCTTATATTTTGTTAACAGCACATGTGAATGACTCAATTTATAAGATTGTGTAGTTATGTAGGAACCCCAATAACACTTTTGTGTCACTATGACACTTCCAAACTAAGTTGAATTGGACCACAAATTCAAAGAGTATATAGTCTTCCACCCACTGTAAATGATATTTCAAGTTTGCGTAGTTTTGATAATTTGAGTGTGAATAAAAGTGGAGTTTCCTGTCGGGAAGTAAAGTATGCCACAGTTTTTGCCGTGGTGTCATTTACATCTCAAATGGTGGAGAAATCTTAGGTCTTTTAAGTTGTGTTACCAAATTTTAAGGTGAACTACTAATTTACATTTCAATGTTTATTTTGCTTACCTCTATGCACATTCATTCATCTATGGGTAGGCCAGACAGCCAGACTATTTTGGAAACAATAAATGCCCTACGTACACTCGCATTGGTGTTGATCCAGAAAGGTTGGTTTAGTTAGTGGAAGACATTTAATTGGGGCGCGGTGGTGGTTCAACGACACAAAAGTGACAGACAAATGACAAATACTCTCTGTTTTCTTTTTATCCTCCGCAGATGAGAAATACTCTCTCATGTGCTGATAAAATTTTTATTTAATTTGTTTGTCAGGTTATATGCATGGTTGGCAGGTCGGCTCTATTAATACGTACTATTAATGATTACAAGAAAGTTTAATTAAGTCATTATATTTGGCTTTAAACTCCAAAGTGACTTGTTAAGAGATTGTTAATTACGTACGATCATTACAAAACTATCACCGGAAGATCAAGTCAATGAATTTAGAGTATCATTAATTTCCAGCAGCGTGTTGCTTACTCCTAAGAAAATAAACGAAAGTTCTCATCACGTGTATTGAATATTCTTTTCCGTATAGCCAACGCTTTCCAACTTAGGAGGTTACAATTTTTCCAACTCTTGACTAATTTGACCCTAAAAAGGAAAAGGAATGGATCACATGGCCGGGTGTGACTGAAACTGCAATGAAACAAAGAAAATTACATGGAGCTCAGGTGATGATATTTATAAGGATGAGACTGCAGGACAGGACTTGATTCCGAGAGGCGAGGCAGAGGCCTAGACAGATTTTGCTATGATTAAGTTTTATAGTTTAAGATTTAATTAAATTATTTAGATAAGCACATGAGACTTCCATAATTGTTTTAAATAAGTGCTTCCGCAGACTTTATTTTTAGATTTTTAGTATTTAATAAAATTTGTTTTATTTATGGAATCTTTTGCATCTGATGCGTTATTAAAAAGAATTTTTTTTTTCTAGTTCAAGTTTAGTAGTAGCTCATTTAGAGTTGAAAAAATTAATTGCGTGCCAAGAGTGCCAAGACTATACTAATTTTTAGGGTCAAATTAGTCAAGAGTTGGAAAAATTGTAAGCTCCTAAGTTGGAAAGCGTTGGCTATATGGAAAAGAATATTCAATACATTCATTTTCCGTGCACTGCTAGTAGCAGACTGCATTGTGGAACTGGAGGAAACTCCTGAATGTATTCACAATATGTAACTGTTTCAGTTAAATGAAATGAGTTATTTTAAAAAAAAAAAAAAAAAAAAAAAATGCTATGACATGAAATTCTAAATGTTGAACTAGTATACTTTGTTTTCCATCAAACACCAACTCTCAAATCACAAACACGTGATGAGAACTTTCGTTTATTTTCTTAGGAGTAAGCAACACACTGCTGGAAATTAATGATACTCTAAATTCATTGACTTGATCTTCCGGTGATAGTTTTGTAATGATCGTACGTAATTAACAATCTCTTAACAAGTCACTTTGGAGTTTAAAGCCAAATATAATGACTTAATTAAACTTTCTTGTAATCATTAATAGTACGTATTAATAGAGCCGACCTGCCAACCATGCATATATATGTCGACGTACGTACAGTACTGGGTCGTTAATTCAATATTGCAATGCATGTTTACTTAGTTTATATTTATTTATTTTTTTGTTAAGAGTTAATTTTTTTATTAATAAAGACGTAATATTTTCGGTTAATTAAATAACGATTTAATGTTTATATAATTTATAAATAATTACACGTTGTGATATATTATAAAAGAAGAGCATTAATAAAAACTATAAATAACATGGTTCTATAAATAAACATCACACATAGGTTTTATGAAAATTGTTTGAGATAATTTTAACTCTAGGATAACGATTCAGTATTTTTCTCATCTTGCATTACCTCAATAGAGAGGAATAGTGTATTGTGCAATACACGTTTTCCTAGTCGAGAAAAAAATTGTAGAAGAATCCAATTCGGCACGGGTCACTATAAAATGTGATAACTTTGTTACATTACTTTTTATAGTCATGGAGAGAATCAAAATGAATACCAATGGCTCTTAGAAGCATGAATTAAAAATATGGGGTCCAAGCTATTTTTTTGAATGTATGCAGAGATAATATATTCTTGTCATTTTTAATAAAATTAAAAATGTACTGATAATGGGATGCAATGACTTTCGTGAACGGACTTGTGTGAACCGTATTTTTGTTGTTTAAATTTGTTTTTGGTTTCTGAATTATGGAACTTAATTTTATTTTTCTATATATTATTTCACTCTATTAAACCCTATTTCGATTTTCGATCCTCACAAAGAGATCGATCAGTGCATGTGATTTGTTTCAGTCGTTTTCAAAATCAATAGAAAAAAATATAATTGAAACCGGCCCATTAGTGAGCAATTTAATAATCAGTACAAAAATCAATCTGCATTAATGGGGTCTAGCTTCTATAGAGTGGCAGAGGGTCACGTGAACCGAGGTGGGTGGAAGACGAAAAATCAATATTAAAATGATAATAAAAAGAATTAATCTTTGTATCATCTACACACCACATATTATAATTTTTTTATTTATTTTTATTTATTTCTCTTATTAAATGTATATTATATGGATGATGAATAAAAAAATATAAATGTTTCAAGAAGAGTAAAATAAAAAAAAAATTAAAAAAAAATAAAAAAAATACATTAATGTGTAGTGTGTAAGATAATACATAACAATGCTCTAATAAAAAAGCCAAGACAGATTTAGAAAAAAGACGTTATCTGTAACGGAAAACAATAAAATCCGTAATTTCTATTAGATAGCCTCCGTTAAACCAACATTTTTTCGTTAGATAGTCTTTTATATATTTAAAGATATATAAAGATATATACAATGACTGAAAGGAAGCAATTAAAGGAACGTTAGATATTTGGACGTAATCAAGCAGTGGATGGCTGATCCTTCAATTTGTCAAATTCCGTTTTTTTTTTTTTATAAGAAGTGGACCAATCGAGTGATATTAGCTCCTGTTTATGTGCATAAGTATTCTCATTATTTTTAAATATTTTATTTCCAAACATCATTCATCAGAAAATATATTTTTACATTTGTGGCTTTCGTACTAACTTTGGCCTTCAGGTCAACTTCCAGCTTTGAATTATCTCAACTACTATACGTACAATATTGAATATAAAACCGATCGAGGCCTTTGCCTTAATAATTCATCAAAATCATCACAGAGAAAGAGATCTTGATCATGGAATTGCAAATGGAACTCATGTTTCGAATGCTTGTGTTAGTCATGATGTGCTTATTGGACGTAATAAATAGCTCATGTCCAGAACACTGTGGGAATAACTTCGTTAGCATTCCATACCCTTTTGGAATCGGAGATGGTTGCTATGTCGGAGATTGGTTTGAGATAGTCTGCAGAAATGACTCTGACTCTTATGATTTGGGATTTCCAAAACCCTTTTTGAAGAGGGTCGACCTGGAGGTGCTGGGGATTGACCTTGAAGGCCAAGTTCGCGTCAGCTATACCATGTTTTCGAGCTGTACCAATGGCACAAGTAGCAAAAATCATTTGGAGTTAGAAAAAAGTCCTTTCGTCTTCTCTGACAACAAAAACAGCTTCGTTGTCATGGGTTGCAACAACTCTGCTTCGTTGCGGCCCTTGTTCCTTAATGACTCGAATTCATTTGAAGATAGGACGTGCAACTCTACTTGTGACAAGGATCCATTCACAAACGGAAGTCGTTGCTACGCCACAAACTGTTGCCAAACCACAATCCCATCTAATCTCCAATTATTCTCTACAACAATAGAGACGAATAGTAATGAATGTAAGTACGCATTTATGGTTGACCAGGGTTGGTTTGAGACCGAATTCACAGAGCCGAGTCCACATATGTCCGTTCCAGTGGTATTGGAATGGGGGCTTGACATGAATTCTTACCGTTCTCTTCCCACAACGAAAAACTCTACGGCCGGAGAATTCGACTCGACCTATTCTTGTACTCCTTGGAGCACGAGGAGGATAGACAAGGATACTATTAATTATACTGTTCGGAGCAATACCACCTTGAAGTGGAGCTGTGAGTGCCAGAATGGCTACACAGGAAATCCGTATCTTCTTGGAGGATGTCGAGGTAAATTTCTCTTTGCATGGTAACAACCTATTTAATCCATTTAATTCTCCAAGTCTTTTGAGTTTTTCTGGTCCTATATTTATAATTAATAAAACTCACTATTTTATAACTTTTATTACCCAAAATGTTTTTAAAAAATATTAATATTAAAAACTATTAAAATCAAATAAAATTCGAATAAATTTAGAAAAGAATAATATTTTCTTAAAGAGTTGCATATATATATATATAATATTTTCCTTAACTGTGTTTGTCACTGTACATATATCAGATGTCAACAAATTCTATTCATGTGAAAATATGGATGGGTCTTATGACCCTAATTGTAATTTCGCGCCTCCGAGGTCTCATCAGCAAATGAGAGCCATCATTATAGGTACGTACGTCATCTCATTTTTACCAGTTTGTTTGACCTTCGCTCGTTTAAATTGCATGGGTTTCACTTGCTTTCCAGTTCCCAGAAAGATTATGGTACAAGTTAAAACAAAAAGTTAAAATAAATTGTCTCGCGAGACATATTTATGTCCTCGAATCATAAAATATAGAATAAATTTGTAAGTTATAAGAGATTTGAAAGAAAACGTGGACTCGTTTGTCCTCTGAGAATATTTTAAAAAATCGAAAAATAGTAAAGAAGTATTTAGAATCTTAGATCAGTTAGGTCTCCTTTGATCACCTAATGCTACTGATATAAGTATATATGTATATGCAAAACCAAAATTATTAATATAATCTTTACGATAGCAAGGAGTAATTACCTTTTCTATTCCCTTGAGTAAGCAGGTATTAGTACAAGCTTTGGGGTATTATGTTTGCTTTTTGGTGGATGGTGGTCATACAAACTTATAAGGAAAAGGAAGATGATTAAACAAAAAGAGAAGTTCTTCAAACGAAATGGTGGACTATTGTTACAACAACAACTATCTTCAAGTGATCATGTTAATGTTGAGAGCAACAAATTGTTTAGTTCAAAGGATTTGGAGGTGGCCACTGATGGATTTAATGTAAATAGAATACTTGGCCAGGGTGGACAAGGCACTGTTTACAAAGGCATGTTGTCGGACGGAAGAATTGTAGCAGTAAAAAGATCTGTGATAATTGATGAAGAAAGATTGGAAGAATTTGTTAATGAAGTCGTCATTCTTTCACGAATTAATCATAGGAATGTGGTTAAATTACTTGGCTTTTGTTTGGAGACAGAAGTTCCTCTTTTAGTTTATGAATTCATTCCAAATGGAACTCTTGCTCATTATCTTGATGATCAAAATGAGGAGTTTCCACTCACATGGGGTATGCGTTTACGAATTGCTATAGAAGTTGCAGGAGCTCTCTTTTACTTACACTCAGCAGCTTCCTCTCCTATTTACCACCGAGACATCAAGACTACAAACATACTCTTAGATGAGAAGTATAGAGCAAAAGTGGCCGACTTTGGGACTTCAAGATCTATTGCTATTGATCAAACTCACCTGACCACACTAGTATATGGCACTTTTGGATACTTGGACCCTGAGTATTTTCAATCAAGTCAATTTACAGAAAAAAGTGATGTTTATAGCTTTGGTGTTGTCCTAGCTGAGCTTATAACCGGAGAAAAAGTGATTTCTTCTAAACGGACACTAGAAACCAAAAGTCTAGCCACATATTTCCTTAATTCAATGGAAGAAAACAATTTGTTTGATATTATTGATAATCGAGTTTTGAAGGAAGCTAAGAAGGAAGAGATTATTGTAGTCGCCAACCTTGTGAAAAGGTGCTTGAATTTGAAAGGAAAGAAACGACCTACAATGAAAGAGGTGGCAAAAGAGTTGGAGGCAGTACTGCAAATGTCGCAAAACTTTGAAGAGGAACTTGTATTCAAGAATGAATTGGTCGATCAGTATAATGTTGCTTCTACATCAACAACTGCAAGTATGGACAACGACAAAGCCTCGTCTTTAAACACTGAACCATTATTATCGTCTTAAATATTAAGGCGAATAAAAACTTCTTCGACCCAGTATTTGCGCTATTTCATCTTGTGGGCTAAATAATTTGGTCTTTTGGTTGAATATAAATATATATATATCTTGAAGATAATGCATGCCATGAATGTATCATTCAACATGGATTGTATATGATATATATCTTGTGGTAGAATGAAGCATGCTGTTGGTTTTTAGAATCTGATTGCAGAAAAATTATAAAACCAGCGGAGAAAACAGGGGAGAACTTCAACCAACAATACTTTGATTGATTCTAAATGTTCTGCCGTTTACAATTCACCAAAAGACATCTTATATGCCATCTTGAGAATAACAACAATTAATAACATGATATTGTTCCAAAGCAAAGTAATAAAACAGACAACTAACAATAGCAGAAAAATAAAAATAGCTTGTATAGAAAACTGCATCAGTCTTCAATACTCCTCGATGCATTTTCTTCAACTCCAAGCATCAAACGCAGCTTCTGAAATTTGTCTTTAGGAAGTGCCTTCGTAAAGATATTAGCCAATTGTTCTTCTGACTTGCAATACTTCAACTCAACATCTCCATTAGCAATCACTTCTCTAAGATAATGATACTTAATAGCAATGTGCTTGGTTCGACTATGATAAACTCGATTTTTTCCCATTGCAATTGCTGATTTATTATCACAAAAAATCTCAACTGGAAGTTGTTGCTTTGCTCCCATATCTTCAAGTATTCTAGTCAGCCATATCGCTTGATTTATAGCATTGGCAGCAGCAACATATTCTGCTTCTGCTGTAGATTGAGCCACAGAACCTTGTTTTTTTGAACCCCATGAGAAAATTCCAGATCCCAAATTAAAACAATAGCCTGATGTACTCTTCATATCATCAATAGAACCAGCCCAATCACTGTCAGTGTACCCAATTAGTTTTGAATAAGAACACGGTTTGAAAGAAATACCATACTTCAAAGTTCCTTGAACATATCTCAACACTCTTTTTGCAGCCCCAAATGCACTTGACTGGGATTTTGCATGAACCTAGACAACATGCTTGTAGCAAACATGAGATCAGGTCAAGTAGAAGTGAGATATAACAAGCTGCCAATTAAGCTTCTATAAGTAGCCCCATCAGCTAATTTTCCCCCATCTTCTTTCTTAAGTTTTTCATTTGCTATTAGAGGAGTTGCCACTGGTTTGTAATCAACCATATTGAACCTCTTAAGTAAATCTTCAGCATATTTCTTTTGAGAAATGAAGATGCCATCATCTTGACATACTTCCATACCAAGGAAATAATGCACTAAACCCAAGTCACTCATTTCAAAAGACTTCATCATCTCTTGCTTGAATTCTTCAATCATCTTTGAGTCATTTCCAGTTATGATTAAATCATCAACATATAAGGAGACTATGAGCAGATTTTTACCTTTGATTTGAACATAAAGTGTAGGGTCACTCACACTTTTCTTGAAACCTTGTTCACCAAAGTAACCATCGATCTTGCTATACCATGCTCTAGGTGCTTGTTTAAGCCCATATAGAGCATTTTTTAATTTAAGCACCCTGCCATCTTCCTTGTTAAAACCCTCGGGTTGCTCCACATATACTTCCTCTTCAAGTTCTCCATTGAGGAAAGCTGATTTAACATCAAGTTGAGAGATCTTCCAACTTCTTTGAGCTGCAAGTGCACAAACAGTTCTTATGGTATCTAATCTTGCCACAGGAGCATAAGTTTCGTTGAAGTCGATTCCAACCTTCTGTGAGTACCCTTTAGCAACTAATCTTATTTTTTGCATTTCTTTAATGAACCATCAGGATTAAGCTTCCTTTTGTAAATCCATTTAACTCCAATGATTTCTTTGCTGTCAGGACAAGGAACAAGCTCCCAGGTATTGTTCTTTTCAATCATCTTAATCTCCTCCTTCATTGCATCAACCCAAACTGATTCCTTTACAGCTGCTGCAAAACTTTCAGGCTCTAAAGACATATAATTGCAAGTTTCATAGATTTCACTCAAAGGTCTCAGTCTTCTTGGAGTTGTTTCAGCAGTAGACTGATCTGAGAACTCAAAGTTACTGTCAACCCTTTGTTCTGAAGTTGGAGTTGCTGGTTGACTGTCATCATCATTTTCCATTCTTGTCTCGGGTTCTTCAATTACTGGTATGGTAAGTGGCTGAGTTAATTCTTCATCTTTCTCCCAATTCCAAGTTAAATACTCATCAAACACCACATCCCTACTTGTAACCAGCTACTGTGATTTTAAGTTGAAGACCCTATATCCTTTGGATTGAGAGCTATATCCAAGGAAAACTCCCTTTGCTGATTTTCTTCCAACTTGTGCCTTTTTTGCTCAGGGATATGCATATAACAAATGCATCCAAAAAATTTCAGATGCTCAGCAGTAGGTTTGATCCCACTCCAAGCTTCAATGGGAGTTAAATTTTTCACAACTTTTGTAGGACATTTATTCAAGAGATACACAGCTGTGTTAACAGCCTCAGCCCAAAACCTTTTAGGAAGTCTTTTTGCCATTAACATAGACCTGGCCATCTCCATGACAGTCCTATTTTTCCTCTCCGAGACTCCATTTTGTTGTGGAGTATAGGCAACAGTCAATTGGTGTTCTAACCCTTCATTTTTGCAAAACTCATCAAACTTTTTAGAGTTAAACTCGGTGCCTCTATCACTTCTCAAAGTTTTGAGTTTTCTACCACTTTGGTTCTCAACAAGCAATTTAAATTTCTTAAAAACTTCAAATGCTTCTGATTTTTCTTTAAGAAAGTACACCCAAGTCATTCTAGAAAAATCATCAATAAACAAGATGAAGTACCTGTTTTGACTTTGTGAAGGAGTGCTCATAGGACCACATAAATCTGTATGCACAAGTTCCAAAACTGTTTTGGCTCTCCATGCTTCTCCTTTTGGAAAGGATTCTCTATGTTGTTTCCCCAACATGCAACCTTCACACACGCCCATATTCTCATCTAGAAGAGGTAAGTTTCTCATCATATTTTTTTGATTTAACAACCTTAGTGCATTAAGGTTATAATGTCCAAACCTTTGATGCCATAAGGAAGTTTCATCGTTTTTAACCACAAGAGCTTTCGGGTATTGCCAATAAATAGGAAAATTTCTCCCATTTCCCATCTTCACTTCAGCCACCACATGATTGTTGTTCTTCATATCATAAATAGTGCACTGATCATCTTCAAAGTGAAGGGAATATCCATTTTGCATCATCTGTCTAACACTCAGCAAACTTTGATCAAGGCTTGGAACTAACAACACATCATTTATAAATCTGGTTCCCTTTTTGGTTTCCAAAACTTCTGTGCCTTTCCCTCTTGCCTCTACCAGATCACCATTTTCGAGTTTGATTTTTACCTTAACAAAATCATCAATCTGAGAAAATAGACTTGAATCTGGTGTCATGTGGTTGCTATAGCCACTATCAAGAAACCATTCCCTTTTTTGTTCAGCAGCCACTTGACAAGTATAAAACAACTGCTCTTCCTTATCCTCTGTGAAATTTGCTTGTTGATTCTTGTCTTTAAACCTGCAATCCTTTTCTTCATGGCCAAACTTTTTGCAATTTGTACACTGAGGTTTACCACGATGAAAGCAATTTTTCTCCAAGTGATTAGTTTTCTTGCAAATACCACAAGGTTGAAAATTACCTTTTGTAGGACTCTCTCCATCTTTTGCCTTGCCCTTATTCCCCTTTTTGAAATCCTTTTGCTTTTGATTTTTGAGATTGACTTTCAAATGAAATGCATTTTCAAGAGTAGCTTCATTCCTCCTGTCAAGCCTTTGTTCATGTGCTTGCAGAGAACCCATCAGTTCAGTAACTGAAAGTGTAGAGAGATCCCGAGATTCTTCAATGGCAGCAACCATCGAATCATATTTCTCAGTTAAACTAATGAGGATCTTTTGTACGATTCTCTCATCAGTTATGGCCTCTCCATAAGCCCTCATTTGATTAACTACTTCAATGAGTTTTAAGCAATACTCTTTGGCAGTTTCAGAATCTTTCATTTTGGGATTCTCAAGCTCCCTTCTCAACCCTTGAAGCTTAATAGTTTTAACTTTGCTATTTCCTTGAAACTCAAGTTGTAAAATTTCCCATGCTTGTTTAGAAGTTGTAGCTCTCATTAATCTTGGAAATATAGATTCACTTACAGCTTGTTGCAGAGTGAATAATGCCTTCGCATCCTTCTGTTTTTCCAGCTAAACTTGACTTGAATCTGAACCACCACCACTTGAGCTTTCACTGGGTGTTGGAACTCCAGAATCGATGACATCCCATAGATCAAGAGACAAGAACAAAGTCTTCATTTTTATGCTCCAGTAGTCATAATTTTCACCAGAAAAAATAGGAATTGATGTGGATGAACCAAGGGCAGCCATTTTTCCCAAGAAGATCAAAACGTGCTCTGATACCAATTGTTGATTTTTAGAATCTGATTGCAGAAAAATGATAAAACCAGAGGAGAAAACAGGGGAGAACTTCAACCAACAATACTTTGATTGATTCTAAATGTTCTGTCGTTTACAATTCACCAAAAGACATCTTATATGCCATCTTGAGAATAACAACAATTAATAACATGATATTGTTCCAAAGCAAAGTAATAAAACAGACAACTAACAATAGCAGAAAAATAAATATAGCTTGTATAGAAAACTGCATCAGTCTTCAATACATGCAAACATATACATTTTATGGTCTCGGCTCCTCTGAGTAGCTCTTGACTGCCTTCTGGTTTTCCACACTACTGTTTCAGAATTAACAGTAAACCAAAAAAATCATACCTTTTTTATGTCCTTTATGCTAGCAACAAAGCAAACATAGCAGATAGCACTCTTCGAACTCAAACCAGAAGTTCGATCCACGCTATTAGAAATACTAGTTCCCCTATTCTAGTTTTGTTTTATCTATAAATAGAGCTGATCATTTTGATGTAAAGAGAATACGCTGCATGCATCCAATACAATTTATTTAGTTTTCTCGATGATCAATTTGTCTTCATTCCTTTTTTCTCTACCCCCAACTCCATTTTAATTTGTTTAGTTCTTATATACGTACCCATGAAAGTCTCCTGGGCATGTTTTGGGACTACTCAATTAGAATTGCTCTGTCTCTGGGTTGGATTAAAAAATCCATCTTCTTTATAAGACTATTCGTAATAATTTGTTTTTCATGTCATTACTTCCATATATAGGAGCCGAGCAACTTTGATCTCATGTCCAGCGAGAAAGTAGTTGTTTTGGGAGGCATGAATCGAGTTTAATTGGTTTTAATAATTACCGTACATTTAACTTGTATATATCATTAACTCAAATCAAAACTTTTGGGTCCGAATTGATGGGATTATGGTTGCAAACATATATAGAAGAACTCCATTGGCAAACTTTGATAGAAAAATTATTAAATTCTTCGTTTGCACGTCTTTATTTGATCTAAAGCACCTACAAATACATGATCACCATAGACTTCTAACAAGAGTTCCCATGTAAACTTGACCTCAAATATATAAATAGACTAAAAGATATTTGGTTATAAATTTTTTTGAAGAAGTTCCAAATCATCAATAATTAGGTGATCTCCCAAGACAAAGATTCATGATGTGCTTTTCTCTGCTCCTAGAGGCTAGAAACCATTACACAAAAGCTCAAAATAGGTCTACAAAAACTCATATGGAAGATTACTTTGACCCATTGATTATTTTAGAAGTCACCCAATAGCAATTTCTTTCAACACATCACGATATTCTAACACTTAGAGACTGGCTGCTGGTGCTCGAGTCTCCTCATGTGGACTGTTCCATATTGCTTACCCGAGTGCCCCAGAGACGTTAAAAACTGAACTATGGACAATTTACAGTCAGCTGTGTCAAGATGACATCCCTATGGTTATGAGGTCTGCTGCAACAAACCTGGGAAAATTTGCTGCTACTGTTGAACCTGCCCATTTGAAAATTGACGTTATGTCTATATTTGAGGATCTGACTCAGGATGGTATGTACATTCCTTTTGGATCTGACTCAGGATGGTATGTACATTCCTTTTGGATCTGTCAATTTCATCTATTTGATAACATATATATTAAGCCGGTCACTGTCTTCACTGTTGGAATATCATTGATTGTTACTCTAATACTGGATTCTTGTGCTCGATTTTTCTCAAAAAGTAAAGTTGGGTACAGGTGTTAACCATGCTTTCTTTGTTCACATTTAAGGGTTAATTTAGAATTGGCCCGTTGTAGTCCTGACCAGGTGAAAGCCGAGGCATAAGATGTATTTGTGAATTCTAGGAAAGGAATGGTGATGCTTGTGCAGTTGCTCTCTTTTATCCTTTCATTTCTAGACATGTTTATTTGGTTATTCGTGTTTGTTTCTTGCATTCAGTTTTCTTCTCTGAATGAAAAGAATTGTGAACAGTGTTTTTGGAGACGAGTATTCCAACTTGAGCCCCTGGTTCTGGTTAAACATCTAAGTGGGTTACCTTGATGGCTAGGCATATTCCTGGCCCTGAGGGTTAATTGTCAAATCCATTTCTATAATTCATCCACTTGCATTTGCACTTACATTATTTTGTTAAGTGCATTGATTGGCAGCGTGTATTTTTTTTACAAGTAATTGAATGTTTTATTAATAATCACAGGAAGTATATAAAACACAAACACCTAGTTAGAAATAGAAAGAGAAGAAAATCACGAAAACTCAGCCCATTAATTTTAATAGAAGTTGTTCAAATGAACAGAGTATTGAAAAAGAAAGTTTTAAGCTCCTTCTTTGTTCGCTTGCAATACTCAAAATCTATCATTCCAGCTTGTAATCCAAATGCACTACACTAGGCAAATAGGGACCATCTTCCATATTGCTTTAGTTTGTGGGTTGCCATATGGTCCTCTCCAATTGCAAAAAAGGCCTACTACTCTCTGAGACATAACCAAGCCAACCCAATTTGACTAAAAAAGTCATCCCAGTACTGGATATCTCACTATAAAGTAAAATGTAGTCAGTAGATTCCCCACTCTTTCTGCTCGTACAACGCCAAAAGCTACTTTTGTTGTGGGTTAATCTTTATCAAACTTTTCTGGTTGCTTTTAACATGATTTTGTAACCCCCTTTATAATTAAAACTCAGTCCTTTTAAATAAAAATTAGTAATGCAATCTCTATGACACTACTTTGGTTGCTTTTATCATGTTTCAAGGTTTTCTTATGTGACGTCCCGATTTCTACGTATGGAGACTCGAGAATCATGGTGTCGAGATGATGACAACACAAGTCACACACCCAACGATAAGTGCCAAGTGTGTGTACATGCAACGGTATACAACAAAAATACAGTAGATAATTTAAGTAAGTCGACTAAGTACCAGAATTGTTTAATACAAATCTAATTAAAACAAAGCATTTAAAGAGTAATACAATTATCCCATAAAATTTAATACAAAGGCTGAAATAGAAAGACGAGTGATCCCAGATCACTCCTCCGGAGGAGCCAAATCCCCAGGCTCTATATCAGCATCATCTGCATCAAAATCTGTGATACCATAAAACGGTACTGCAAGTAAGTAATAATCCAAACAACGCACGAGATAAAAATGCATTAATGCAACCAACAATTATGCATGCATATGATGAAATATGCATTATGTTCAAAACATCATTTTTTTTTCGAAAATGAATATTTTCCAACACATGCCATTTTATCAGAAAATAGTCCATTAATCCATTTTTACCGTATGCACCATGATCTCGCCTAGAGACCATCCGCACACCCTGGTTCTCTTCGTCACACCATGGGTAACGACCGTGGGAGTGACTTCGTAACGAGCGATGCCCAGTTCCGTGCCAAGCTCGTTTGTGGCCAAGTATCCTCTAGCCCCTGCCAGCAAGAGGGGCCACGGAGTCGGCACGAGAGCGTTACCATTCCGTCCGATCCTGTTGTAGCCCAGTGACAACCCAGGGGACGTCACTCAATATATTCCGCTCCCAAGTGACTAGAGGAGCTCCACCGAGATAATGCCCCATCTCGGCTTGGGGTCGTGATACACACTGACTCGTTCGGAAATGAGCAGCACAAAAGGCTATCCCAAGTGCAGGAGCGTGTCGCGTAGTAATTAGGAATAAATTCCTAGATCGTCTCCACAGGAAAAGTGCTAAAAATAAACTCCTGTAAAATGGTGGAAATATTTACAATGAGAAAATAAAAATAAAAAATGATGATATGTACAATGGATGAAAGAGTGCAGTGAAAAAAAGATTTACTGGTCGTGAACCAGATTCATTTTTGGTTGATTTGAGTGTTTTGGATGCAGTGATGAAAATTAAAGAAATTAAAGTACGAGACAGTGAATTTAAATTGCTGAAAATTAGATAACTGAAATTTAAATGAGCAAGAAAATTAAATGACATAAAAATGAATTGCAGAAAATAAAAGTGCAGAAAAATAAATAATAGAAAATTAAATGACAATAAAATAAAAGTGCAGGAAATTAAATGACATAAAATAAAAGTGCAGAAATTTAAAATGCAGAAAATAAATGACAGTAATTTAAAGTGCAGAAATTTAAAGTACTGAAAAATAAAGGACATTAATTTAAAGCACATAAATTTAAAGTACATAAAAATAAATGACATAAATTAAAAAAATAAAATAAAATAAAATAAAAGTGGAGACTACAGATAAAGGAGAACAGCTCGATAACACAGTTGGTCCATTAGGATCTCAACTGCATCACCGAACTCCCATACTTCATCTGCACTTTCTCCTAAAAATCTGCAGACTACTCCTAAGCTATTCTACTGGGTGTCTAACATTTACCACCATTCTTCATTCGTTTACAAGCCTTATATAGGCATCAAAATAACACTGCACTGCATATCCCATGTGCATCTGTCTGTCTTCAGCCGCCCACTCCTTCTTTTTCTTTCTTTTCTTTTCTTTCTTTTCTTTTTCTCGTGCTGCGTCTGTCTCTGCCATCTTCTTTCTTTTGTTTTCTTTTCTTTTCCGCATGCTTTTCTCTCTTTCTTCTTTCTTTCTTTTTTTCTTTTCTTTCCTTTTCTTTCTCTTCTTCCCGTCGCCCAGCAAGCGTGCTGCGTTTTCTTCTTTTTGTTCTTTTTCTTTCTTCTCTTCTGTTTCCAGCGTGATCCAGCATGCGTTTCCGCTTCGTTCTTTCCTCTTTCTTTTTTTTCTTTTCTTTCCTTTTCGCTCCAGTTCGGCTTTTCTTTCCGCTCCGTCTCTCCTTCCATTTCTTCTCTTCTTTCTCGCATGCATTTCCATTTCCGTCTGCTTCTCTTCGTTCGTGTTACATTGTATGGATGCAGTGGAGACACTAAGGTAGAGGTTCGACGCTGAGCAGCTAGGATGGAACGTGCGGAGGGGCACTGCACCGTGGAGGTGCTCTGTGTCAAGGATGTAGAACAAAGCTTCTCGCTGATGGCTGATTCGCGTGCATGCTGGGCAGTGGAACACGTATGCTGGGCAGTGGACGTTCGGTGATGCTGTGCATGCGGAGGACGTGTTGCAGCATGCATGGAGTGTGCTGTTGAAGTGGTGCTGCCGTGGCGTCGGGTTGGCCGTGCATGGAGTGGAGAACGTGGAGAAATGATCGCCGGCGGCTCACTAGGCAGTGGGGACTTGATCTCCGGCGTCCTCTGTTGTTGCTGGCGGCTGCAGGTGGCTTGAGGTGCACTGTATGGTGGAATGGAGATGCACGCTGGAGGTTGAAGATGATGCCAACGACGTGTCGTTTGCGTCCGTAGACCAAACGGCACGTCATTTTAGCAGAGGACGATATTCAATTGTAGAGTAAAACAACAGGTCGTTTTTACCTTTGGACAAAACGGCACGTCGTTTAGCTCAGACGGCAGAACCAATTTAGTTCAAAACGACATGTCGTTTTGGTCTGCCGACCAAACGACATGTCGTTTAGTCAGCGCAGAAAAATAAAAAATAAAAAATAAAAGTAAAAAAATAAAAATAAAATAAAATAAAATAAAATAAACTAAAAATTAGACAAGCAAAATTAAATAAAAATAAAAATAAAACTTAGAAAAATAAAATAAAATAAAATAAGATAAAGAAACTAAAATAAATAAAATTAAATAAGAGATGAAAAATAAAATATTAAAAGTGTGTTGTGCATGTGAAGAACTTATAGCCCAAATAAATCACAAGTTATAAAATCAAGCATAAACTATGCTTTTCATCAATTTAATTCACAACTTGGATTTGTGCCTCTTAATCAATTTTTTCATATAAAACCAATGATAAAATAATAAAATAATTAAAAATATATTGATTTTAAATGTGTAAAATATGCAATAATGCAGCTCAATCACACCCCCTAACTAACCTTTTGCTAGTCTATGAGCAAAATAGTGAAAATTAATTGAGATGAATATTGCATAAAGCTCGAAATCCAAACAAAAGCAATCAAACACAATAATGAATTCTCACAAAATTTGACACGTAACTATCAACTCCCAGGGGCTATATTCACCAAGACTGTCTCAACAATCTTTCATTAAGAATTTGGGAAAATGTCTCAAAACTCAGATGTGTGTGTGTAGCTAAACGACTGTGTGTTCTTCATTACAACTCGGGATTTATCTCAGGATTTTTCAACCTTAAGATTAATCATTTCTGATTCTAACTACCTCAAAGCCCAAAGGTCTAGCAGTTTTCACGCCAACTCTGTTTAAAGGTTGATCACTCAACCCCCAAAGTTTGGGTAACTGTTTCTAGCCATATAATAAGGAAAGCGCACTGCTTCATCTTTTATTTATTATTATTACTATTTTTTTTTAAGTGGATTCGAAAAGTGGGGTATTAAACCGAGAACCGTGCGCCTAATCCACACAATCCCAAGTTCGCCCTTACCACTGAGACAGATCTATGTTTTTTTTTTTTTTTTTCAAAAGGCTCGGTAGTCCTGCAGTTTACTTCTCCTGTGTAAAATCCATGAACAGTAATGAAGAACACTATGAGTGTAAGCGTATGCAAAATATTGTTTGAGATTTTTCCTTCATTATATATAAATCATGCCAAATCTATCTCAATAAATATAGCATCTCGGTGTTTCAAGTCATACATCAAGCAGAATATGATGCATCAGGAATTATATTCTTTGCTCAGGGTTGAAAATAAATCTTCATAAAATAATCCCGCTCAACTACACCACCAAGATGCTCAAATCGATAGAAATAGAGTGTGTGTTAATCAAGTTCATAACAGTGCATATCGCATTAAGGAAAATATTGTTTATCCAGTGCACATTACAGAAAAGATGAGCAATAAAAGAAAAGCTATCACAGAAAATAAAGAAAGAAAAATAATCAACAAACAACAACATAAAAAACAAACAATCATGAAATCCATTATACACACGCAAAAAGTAAACAAATCATGACACAAAAACTAAACAAAGAGAGGCAATAAAAGAAACAACACAAAATAAACAACAAAATGCAATTGCAGAAACAGTATTTAAGTAAGTATGCGAGAGTAGAGAAAAAACTTCCTGGCCCAGAGAGAAATGCTTGGGGTGAAAAATTTTCTTGCGAAAATTTTTATATGTCTCATTCCAGCTAAGTGTTGAGTGTTCTCGACACTAGAACCCTCAAGCTGGATTGAATTTGAAGATGATCTGCCAACTGAGCAAGAGTTAAACATCCACTTGCCATAAATCCTGGGTGTCGTAAATCCCGAAGTTCGACAATTGCCGTAAATCATGGAGTCCTCGGTCCGGATCATGCTGTAAATTGTAAATGGACAAATGCTTTATGGCCTCGATCTCTGCTTGGGTCCCGACTGGATTGATCTTCGCTGAGCCTTTGAATGCTCCGGACCTCTATATAAGAGACCATTTCCACCCTCTCGTAACACAGAACAATCTCTGCATTTCTCATATTTCGCTTTCTTTCTTTTCTCAATTCTCACAACTTCTCTCAATCTCTCTACTTATCAAATGGCCAGCCAACATTCTGCTAGCAATATTCCTGATCTGAATCAAGCATTACCTACCCCTCAACCAGTCTTTCTCTGTCCTGAGGCCGTCAATGCCATGGTTGGGGCAGAGATATATTTCTCTACCCGGTCCGATGCTGAGGTGGTTGCAGGCACGAGAATGTTGGGTTCCCAATATGCTGCCACCGTTAATGCTATGTCCCGGAGATTTTTTTCACCAGAGAATGAAGTTGACGAACTTAAACTTCAGGTTCTTGAATTGCAAGAAAAGCTTGCAAATAAACGAAAAAAAATTAAACTTTTAAAACGTGAAAATAAGGAGTTGTGGGGATATGTGGAACAGTATGCTCAAAAACTTCAACCACACATAGAAGAGATGGAACGAAAGACGGAACAATTACAAAGTGATCAGCAGCGTTTAACAGTAGAGGTTCAACGTTTACAAGAAATGGAGGGTCAGTCTGCTGTTTAGTCTGCTAGTTTATGATAAAGCCTGTTTGTTCGTTTTCTTTCCAGCTCTATAAAATTAGTCTTTGAGTATTAAAGTCACAACAAATCTCATTCCCTTATTTATTTATTTTTTTGTTTTGTTTTGTTTTTTTTTATATATATAAATATGCAAAATACCAAATGAACGAATGCAAAGAAAAAAAAATGATTTATTTATTTATTTATTTATTTTATATAACACGCAGAACACCAAATAAAACATTCAAGGAAAATTTTTTTTTTCTTGATATATAAATATGCAGTGAATTTAATGAAGCAATTAATGTAAAAACAAAAAAGAAATGACTCATTGAAAACCGGGTTTTCTAAGACTCAATATCCCTAAAGAAATACCGCAAAACAAATGGGATAACAGGCAAGATAACTACTTTGCCAAAGCGGACACTTGCGATCATTGTGCAATCGCGTGTCGGTATCACTTCATCATGCCAGGAAATCCTGGACGCTGACATGGTATTTTTTTTTATATATAAAGATAAAAACCACGAGTTTAAATTTAAACAACTCTCCCGGCAACGGCGCCAAAAACATGACTCGTTTGGAAATGAGCAGCACAAAAGGCTATCCCAAGTGCAGGAGCGTGTCGCGTAGTAATTAGGAATAAATTCCTAGATCGTCTCCACAGGGAAAGTGCTAAAAATAAACTCCTGTAAAATGGTGGAAATATTTACAATGAGAAAATAAAAATAAAACATGATGATATGTACAATGGATGAAAGAGTGCAGTGAAAAAAAGATTTACTGGTCGTGAACCAGATTCATTTTTGGTTGATTTGAGTGTTTTGGATGCAGTGATGAAAAATAAAGAAATTAAAGTGCGAGACAGTGAATCTAAATTGCTGAAAATTAAATGACTGAAATTTAAATGAGCAAGAAAATTAAATGACATAAAAATGAATTGCAGAAAATAAAAGTGCAGAAAAATAAATAACAGAAAATTAAATGACAATAAAATAAAAGTGTAGGAAATTAAATGACATAAAATAAAAGTGCAGAAATTTAAAGTGCAGAAAATAAATGACAGTAATTTAAAGTGCAGAAATTAAAAGTACTGAAAAATAAAGGACATTAATTTAAAGTGCATAAATTTAAAGTGCATAAAAATAAATGACATAAATTAAAAAAATAAAAAAAATAAAATAAAAGTGGAGACTACAGATAAAGAAGAACAGCTCGATAACACAGTTGGTCCATTAGGCTCTCAACTGCATCACCGAACTCCCTCACTTCATCTGCACTTTCTCCTAAAAATCTGCAGACTACTCCTAAGCTATTCTACTGGGTGTCTAACATTCACCACCATTCTTCATTCGTTTACAAGCCTTATATAGGCATCAAAATAACACTGCACTGCATATCCCATGTGCATCTGTCTGTCTTCAGCCGCCCACTCCTTCTCTTTCTTTCTTTTCTTTTCTTTCTTTTCTTTTTCCCATGATGCGTCTGTCTCTGCCATCTTCTTTCTTTTGTTTTCTTTTCTTTTCCGCATGCTTTTCTCTCTTTCTTCTTTCTTTCTTTTTTTCTTTTCTTTCCTTTTCTTTCTCTTCTTCCCGTCGCCCAGCAAGCGTGCTGCGTTTTCTTCTTTTTTTTTTTTCTTTTTCATTCTTCTCTTCTGTTTCCAGCGTGATCCAGCATGCGTTTCCGCTTCGTTCTTTCCTCTTTCTTTTTTTTTTCTTTTCTTTCCTTTTCGCTCCAGTTCGGCTTTTCTTTCCGCTCCGTCTCTCCTTCCATTTCTTCTCTTCTTTCTCGCATGCATTTCCATTTCCGTCTGCTTCTCTTCGTTCGTGTTACACTGTATGGATGCAGTGGAGACACTGAGGTAGAGGTTCGACGCTGAGCAGCTAGAGTGGAACGTGCGGAGGGGCACTGCACCGTGGAGGTGCTCTGTGTCAAGGATGTAGAACAGAGCTTCTCGCTGATGGCTGATTCGCGTGCATGCTGAGCAGTGGAACACCTATGCGTACAGTGGACGTTCGGTGATGCTGTGCATGCGGAGGACGTATTGCAGCATGCATGGAGTGTGCTGTTGAAGTGGTGCTGCCGTGGCGTCGGGTTGGCCGTGCATGGAGTGGAGAACGTGGAGAAATGATCGCCGGCGGCTCACTGGGCAGTGGGGACTTGATCTCCGGCGTCCTCTGTTGTTGCTGGCGGCTGCAGGTGGCTTGAGGTGCACTGTATGGTGGAATGGAGATGCACGCTGGAGGTTGAAGATGACGCCAACGACGTGTCGTTTGCGTCCGTAGACCAAACGGCACGTCGTTTTAGCAGAGGACGACATTCAATTGTAGAGTAAAACGACAGGTCGTTTAGCTCAGACGGCAGAACCAATTTAGTTCAAAACGACATGTCGTTTTGGTCTGCCGACCAAACGACATGTCGTTTAGTCAGCGCAGAAAAATAAAAAATAAAAAATAAAAGTAAAAAAATAAAAATAAAATAAAATAAAATAAAAATTAGACAAGCAAAATTAAATAAAAATAAAAATAAAACTTAACAAATAAAATAAAATAAAATAAGATAAAGAAACTAAAATAAATAAAATTAAACAAGAGATGAAAAATAAAATATTAAGAGTGTGTTGTGCATGTGAAGAACTTATTGCCGAAATAAATCACAAGTTATAAAATCAAGCATAAATTATGCTTTTAATCAATTTAATTCACAACTTGGATTTATGCCTCTTAATCAAATTTTCCATCTAAAACCAATGATAAAATAATAAAACAATTAAAAATATATTGGTTTTAAATGTGTAAAATATGCAATAATGCAGCTCAATCACACACGTGCCCAAAAACCATTTCTCACATGAAAACTCAGTTTTCAAATATACACATGAATATGTATGCAATTATGCGAAAATCTAGTTTTCATTTACAAACATGAACATGCGTGCAATTATGCAATGTACAAGACGCGACATAAATATCCAATAGTCAACAAATCTCTGCATAATCCAATCACCCAACAAATCTATATTCCAATCCAACCGAACCCCTTACTCTTCAGACTCAGTCCGACACAACCAACCAATTTACAATAAATATGAATTAGTATAAAAATACATTTAAATCTCAAACGTTCTTTGGGAAAATACTTACAGCGCTATAATATAATTTTTGAAGAATCACGGAGGTGCTGGAAGGGACGGCACAACAACGAAACAATGCAAAATGCACTAAGGCCGTGGGTCTCAAAATGGTAGATTTTGAACAGGGTTAAACGAAAACTTGAGATTACTAAGGAAAGGCTTATGGGTGTTGGTGAAACTAATGGTGGCGGTAGTTGGCCGTGGGTGGCGGTTGAAGGCCAAAATGCTCAAATTGGAAATGGAGATGGAGGAGCTTCACCAGTAGTGGATCGGGACTGAGGATGGGTGGGTTAGGCTGCTGGGAGGCCGCTGGTGCTGTGGTGAAAAGCTGGTAGCCGATGGTGGGGCGACGGCGGTGCTGGAGCTCAAAGACTGTGCGAGGGAGGAGCTGAAAATGGGAGGGTGAGGTTGCCGGCCGGAGGGGAAGAAATTGGGAGGGACGGTGTCGGTAATGGGCGGCGCACAGGTCGGATGAAGAATAGGACGAGAGAGAAGGAAGAGTTCGTGCGCGCGGGAGGAAGAAAGAAAAGCAGGGGAAAAAGAAAAGAAAGAAAAGAAAAAGAGGGAAAAAGAAAAAGAGAAAAGTGAAAAAGTGAGAGAAAGAAATGAGGTCCAATTCTCACAACTTGGATCACAAAATTGATCCAACGAAAATGATTTCAAAACGGTAATTTAAATAAAACTAATTTAAACACAATAACTAAGTAAAATAAAGTAATAAAATCCAACAATAAACTAAATTAAAATAAAGATCATTTTAAATAATGAACAATAGTTAATAACAATAAAACACATTGAATTAAATTTCACAGTTAAAAATCATAAAATAATACCACGTAAATCATCTAAAATTTAAAACAAGGAAACCCATAATCCTAAGAAATGCAATAATTACTTAGTCTTTTTTTTTTTTTTTTTTTTTTTTATAACAACCAACAACTTCATTGAGATAAAAATGATTACAGACATTTGTCAAACCATAAAGTTTGAGAAAGAAAGTTTGGAATACAATCTCCCCATATTTCAAGATCATCAACTCTCCAAGCATTACGAGCAAGCTCATGAGCTGCTCTATTACCCTCTCTATACACATGTTTAAGAGTAACACAATCAAAATAGCTACAAAGCCTTTTAACTTCAGAAAATTGATTACCAAGCAATAATTACTTAGTCAAGATACACGTAAATATAGGATATCACATCTTACATAGTTTATTAGTACTAATTCGATCAGCCATTTTCTAAGTTGGCTTCCTTATGGAAGGCTCTATATCTGTTGTGATAAGGGGTTGGGAACTTAAATCTCATCTCATCTCAAAACTTCTCATAATTTTCTTTCCAAATATTACTCAAACACAAAACACTTTTAAATTTCAAATTTTCAAATTTTCGTCTAATAATTACCTAATCATTTCAAATTTTTCAAACTTCAAAACAAAACACAAAATGTAATACAACTTTTTCAAAATTCAAATAAAAGATAATATTACAAAATTATATTCAACTTTTTTTTAACTTTATAATATTTTTATTCAACTTTTTCTCTCATTTTCCAAAACCCAATAAAACATCTTAACTCAAATCATTTCACTATTATTCACAAACAGTTTCATTACTATTCACAAAATTCTCATCTCATCTCATTACCTAAACATGCCCTAAATGTTGGCCATATTTTCCAAGTAACTGTTCTATTATGCCGCTAAGATGATTTTCAATATCTTTTAATTTGTTACCCCTTTTGTTTGGTAATTTTGCTTTGCTAATTGTAGATTCCTCTTCGGATGGCTTATCAGAAAGATTCTTCTTCAGATGACGACCTGTTTCTTTTACTTTATTTAAACCTTCTTGTATTCTCGGACATCTGAATATTATAAGAGCTATTTTATTTGATTTATATGTTTTCTATTTAAACAGAAAAGACCGCCTGCCAAGGGGGGCTATTAGTCTACTCCTGCAATCAAGGGAGGAGGAAGTCTAGAAAAAAAGGATGAGGTCCAAGTTCATGATTAACTGCATGTATAAAAACTAGACTCTTAGGATTGAAGGCTTGAATTTACTGTGTGGAGTTATAAGTGGCAGTTTTTGGTTGTCTTTCACACTAGTGCTCTATGCGTGCCCACAATATTTAAGGAACATGGTGATTGCTTACTGTTTGTATCAATATTTTTCCTCAACTAGACTTGCTTCTTTTTATTTTGAAAACTTCTATATCTGACCACTGTGTAATTTATCACTGACCACTGTGTAATTACCTTTTGTGTGTTTAGTAAAGAATTATTACTTATCCAAAAAAAGTATTTAATTCACCGTATACCTGACACAAATTCGTTTTCAAACAGGATAAGTCTTGGCGTGTTCATTACATGGTAGCAAATAAACTATATGAACTATGTGAAGCAGTAGGTGTTGTGAAAAAACGATGACAATAACGTAAAACAAACACACACAAGAAGCAATCACACACGACACAATGATTTACATGGTTCGGCAAATTGCCTACGTCCACGGAAGCTGTAGAGGATTTGTATTACTTGAGGAATCACAAATACATTGGTTAGGCGACTACTGTTCACACACAGTACGGCTACAAGTAAAAAATAACAACAATATATATGTCATGCGGCGGAAAACCCTAATTAATTCAGAATTAGCGATGTTCGCTCAAGCGGCGTGTCGAGCACGCGTCGAGCAAACCTGTTTCCCACATTCGCTCGAGCCATGAGTCAAGCGGATCTTCGAGCGGACCACTCTGCCTGACTTCGCTCGAGCTATTTGTCGAGTGATGTTCGAGCGGACCAATTTGCCTGACTTCACTCGAGCGGTTAGAGATTCCGCTCGAGCAGTGGACCAGTTTCCACAATACTCAACAATTCTCCCACTTGGAGACTGGTACTCCCATAGTGTCGCCCTCTGCCTCAAACATAATATCCTCCACCTCTACAACTCACTACCCCAGTCTTCATACTAGAAGACCAACTGAAGTTGCGCACAACTTCAGTTTCTCAAGTGTAGCACCCTTTGTCAACATATCAGCAGGGTTCTTACTTCCACAAATTTTCTCAAGCAACAACTGTCCGTCATCTAATAATGACCGTATAAAATGATACCTGATCTGAATGTGCTTTGTCTTGGAATGAAACGTTGGATTTTTCGCAAGGAATATGGCACTCTGACTGTCATTGTAGAGAGTGCCCTTTTGATTCTTTTTACCCAATTCCTTCAAGAAACTCTATAGCCAAATCATCTCCTTTGCAGCTTCTGAAACTGCAATGTACTTAGCTTCTGTAGTCGACAAAGAAACTGTCTTCTGTAGATTAGAACCCCATGAAACTACAGCACCACCCAGGGTGTAAACAAACCCTTTAGTACTCTTTCTGCTATCAACATCTCCAACTAAATCAGCATCAACATACCCCTACACTTCTAAACCCTCTCATGAGAAACACAAGCATGTTTCTGAAGAACCTTTTAGGTACCTCAAAATCCACTTCACTGCTTCCCAATGTTGTCTTCCTGGGTTACTAATATATCTACTCACAACTCCCACTGCATGGGCAATATCTGGTCTAGTGCAAACCATAGCATACATAAGTGAACCAATAGTTGAGGCATAAGGAACCTTACTCATGTAGTCTTGTTCCTCTTCTGACTTTGGTGACTGATCCTTGCTGAGTCTGAAGTGACTGCCTAAGGGTGTGCTAACTGGTTTGGTCTTGTCTATATTGAACCTGCTGAGTACCTTTTTCACATACTCAGCCTGAGAGAGTCTCAACGTGCCTCTAACTCTATCTCTGACAATTCTCATGCCAAGGATTTGCTTTGTAGTTCCTAAATCCTTCATTGTAAAGTGCTTTGACATCTGCTTCTTCAGATTGTTGATCTTATCAATACTAGTGATTAAGTGTCAAAAATTGCATAATTAAGTTGCTAAAGTGATTAAATTGTTTATTCAAGAAAATGAATTAAGCACTTAATTATGCAATAATTTTTAGTACT
>QEOT01009498.1:141548-162260 GCA_003123785.1 Pterocarya stenoptera
GGCAGTCAACAGACTCGCACAGGAATTCACATTTGTCTTCAACGTGCACAAGCGCACTCACGCAAGGCACGAAGGGGCAACGCACGAGCGAAGAGCAGTTGATGCCGGACGTGGAGAGAGGCGGCAGAAAAAGAAAAAGAAAGAAAAGAAAAGAATAGGAAGGGAGAGCCAACATTTGATTTTTTTTATTCTTTTTTTGGTTTTTATACTCTCTCGACATTTATTGTTTGGTGGGGGATGTTTTATTGTTTTTGACTTTTGGGTAGCAGACTTGGCTTTTCTCTTCTTAGCATTATTTTATTGCTCTTGAATTGATTGTTTTCGGTTTACAGACTTTTCGTTCTGCAGTTTTAATTTATTACTTTAGACTTTCATTCTCTTTCGGCAGTTTTGGTTTTGGCATTTTATTGTTTTCATTTCCGATACTTGGCGTTGGATTTTCGTCCGGTAGCAGATTACTTATCTTCGCATTATTATTTCAATTCTTCGTTTGGATTTTCTGGGGTGTCGTCTTTGTGGTTGGGTGATTTATTGTTCTTTAATTATTTTCATTTCTCTTTATAGCACTTGTTATCATTGAGCATTATTACTCTTCCTTTACAATTTATTTACACAATAATTCTAAATGTTAGGATTCATCATTTTTGTGCATTTTTATAATTTAGAAATGATAGGCTAGATTTTTAGCTTGGGATTCAATGAGTAACTCATGACTGTTAGGAGTTGGATTTTCCTCAAGATTATGAAATTTTGAATGATTAACTTGATAGATTGTATTTCATTTTGCCTATAGAAAGGATTAAAATTCTATATACTTAAACTTGATCAGTCGTAGACGTAAAGGCACGATTGATACTTGAACTCGTAACAAGATTTTGATGGCTTTCTTTCACTTTACATTTGTTATACAATCTGTCAAGTACCTTGATTATAGTAAAAAGTGTGCTTATTGTTTAATTAACCGATCATAATCTCTTGGAATGGGAAAATGGTTGAGAGAAAATGAAACTAGAGGTAAATCCAACTTCAAATCAGAAATGGNTATCCTTGATACAACTTGACACTTCTACACTTGGAAGCACATTTGAGACCGAGTCAACTAGCCCCGACAATAAGCATGTCATCCACATACAACAACAAAATAATATAAGAATTGTCAAACTGCCTGACATAGCAGCAGTGATCTGCCTGACATCTGATGTACCCTACGCTGCATATAAAACTATCAAACTTCTTGTACCACTGTCTAGGAGCTTGCTTAAGACCATACAAGCTCTTCTTCAGTCTGCAAACTGAATCATCCTTTCCTTGTACTACAAACCCCTCAGGTTGATGCATGTAGATATCTTCTTCAAGGTCTTCATGAAGAAAAGCTGTCTTCACATCTAGCTGCTCAAGAAATAGATCTTCAGTAGCAACTATGGCCAACACTAACCTGATGGTGGTGATCTTTACCACAGGAGAAAAAATCTCAAAGTAGTCAATACCCTGCTTCTGCTGAAAGCCTTTTACAACAAGTCTGACCTTGTACCTCTTACTGCCATCATGCTCAGTCTTTACCCGGTACACCCACTTGTTGTGCAATCCCTCTTTCCTGATGGAAGTTTTGTCAACTCCCACATCTGATTCCCTAACAAGGAATCCATCTCATCTTTCATGGCCAGCTCCTACTTGCTAGAATGTTCATCTTGCAAAATTTCCTGGTAGCTCTGCAGTTCTCCATCATTTGTCAACAGAATATAATTCAAAGTAGGTGTAAAAAACTATGGAGGACGAATAGTCCTAACTGACCTGCGAACTGCAGCTGTCGGAGTGGATGGCCCTGGATCTAACTGCGGAATAATAGGAGTAGGTGTACTGGACCCACTCTCCCCGTCACTCACATCTCTGCACTGCACTGTGATCTCTGGTAGGTCATCCAGTCTCATAAAATCAAACTCCTGAGGGACTTCTTCAGCAACTGTACTAGTCTTGTTCTTGTACATAATCTTCTCATTGAAAATCACATTCATGCTTCTTATAATCTTCCGACCCTGATCATCCCAGAAATGATAACCAAATGCCTCATCTCCATAGCCAATGAAATAACATTTCCTTGACTTAGCCTCAAGTTTACTACGCGCATCAGAATCAATAAGAACATAAGAAAGGCAGCCAAAAGTTTTAAGGTTAGAAAATTTGACCTCTTTCCCGCTCCAAGCCTCCTCAGGCAATCCACAATCCAATGAAACTGACGGCCCTCTGTTTATCAAGTAAACGGCAGTGCTGACTACATCTGTTCAGAAAGTAGGTGGTAACCCAGCGTGCAGCCTCATGCTTCTAGCACGCTAATTAATGGTTCTGTTCATGCGTTCAGCAACTCCATTTTGTTGTGGTGTCCCAAGAATGGTCTTCTCCATTCTGATACCCTGAGTAGCACAGTACTCCTTGAACCCACCATCAATGTACTCTCCACCATTGTCAGACCTCAAGCATTTCAGCTTCAAATCTGTCTCTGTCTCAACCATGGCCTTCCAAATTTTGAACACATTAAATACCTCAGATTTATGCTTCAAAAAATAAACCCATACCTTTTTGCTGTGGTCATCAATGAACGTGACATAATAACGAGAACCTCCCAGGGATGCCACTAGGGAAGGTCCCCACACATCTGTGTGCACAAGATCCAGTTTTCCTGTCTTCAGTGTTCTACCACTTTTCAAGAAACCGACCTTCTTCTGTTTTTCCATAATGCAACTCTCACACATACTGAGATCAACTGACTTCAGTTTTGGTAGCTTGCCTCTAGACAGAAGTTCTTTCATGCCCTTCTAACTCATATGGCCAAGCCTGCAATGCCACAAATCTGCTGTGCTCTCTACAACGGTAGTAGCAATAGTGTTATCCAAACCAGTAGTCATATAGAGTGTACCAGTTTTCTTACCCCTAGCCAGTACCAATGCCCCCTTAGTGACATTCCAGGTGCCATTTGAGAACACCATTGAATGGCCACAATCATCAAACTGTCCAACAGAGATAAGGTTCTTCTTCAACTCAGGAATGTGTCTGACCTTCTGTAAAGTCCATTTGTTCTTGTTAGGGAGTGTAATGTCAACATCTCCCATCCCTACCACGTTCAAAGCCTCCCCATCAGCCAGGTACACCTTCCCAAAATCACCTGCAACATAGTTTTGCATTAGTTCCCGATGGGAAGATGTATGGAAAGAAGCCCCTGAGTCAAGTATCCAGTATTCAACTGAGCTATGAACTGCAAGCAATAGTGCATCCTGTACTTCTTCAATTACCACATTAGTACTATCATTCTCGGTCTTCTTGGGATTTTTGCAGTTCCTCTTTATGTGGCCAGTCTTGCCACAATTCCAGCAAGTTGCCTGCTGACCATGCCTTGACTTGCTCTTACCCCTTGATTTTGATCTGCCTCTATTTGAGTTCCTGTTTTGTGCTCTTCTCCGAGAGTCAACGTTCAATGCTGAACTCGAACCTGAGGTCTCGCCTGAATCTTTTCTGCGCACCTCCTCAGCCAAAATAAATCACGAATATCATCATAATTCAACTTTGATTTACCGGCAGAATTACTAACAGCCATTCTCATGGCTTCCCAACTATTTGGCAGTGATGCCAAAAGTATCAATACACGTATCTCATCATCAAATTCAATTTCAACAGACGACAATTGATTTGTAATAGTATTAAAATCATTCAGATGTTGTGTAACAGACGTATCATCTGACATCCTCAAATTGAATAACTTTTTCATCAAATGTACCTTGTTATTCGCTGATGGCTTTTTATACATACCTGACAAAGCCACCATGAGATCCGTAGTCGTCTTTTCCTTGATGACGTTATGAGCAACGGATCTCGACAGGGTTAGTCGAATAACCCCCAGAACTTGTCGATCCAACAGGTTCCAATTAACAGCTGACATACTGTCCGGCTTCATTCCCAACAATGGAAGATGGAGTTTCTTCCCATAGAGGTAATCCTCTATCTACATCCTCCAATACCCGTAATCCATGCCGTCGAACTTCTAGCTCCCTAATGCTTTCACGTCGACTCCAGCCATCGTTTTTCTTCAGACCCGAACCTTGGCTCTTGATACCAATTGTTGTGAAAAAATGATGACAATAACGTAAAACAAACACACACAAGAAGCAATCACACACAACACAATGATTTACGTTGTTCGGCAAATTGCCTACGTCCACGGGAGCTGTAGAGGATTTGTATTACTTGAGGAATCACAAATACATTGGTTGGGCAACTACTGTTCACACACAGTACGGCTACAAGTCAAAAATAACAACAATATATATGTCATGCGGCGGAAAACCCTAATTAATTCAGAATTAGCGATGTTCGCTCGAGCAGCGTGTCGAGCGCACGTCTAGCGAACCTGTTTCCCGCATTCGCTCGAGCCATGAGTCAAGCGGATCTTCGAGCGGATCACTCTGCTTGACTTTGCTCGAGCTGTCTGTCGAGCGATGTTCGAGCGGACCAATCTGCCTGACTTCGCTCGAGCGGTTAGAGACTCCGCTCGAGTGGTGGACCAGTTTCCACAATACTCAACAGTAGGTCCTGAACCTACCAAGTAATTTCAATTTTCTTGTAGAGTAGTTGGCTGCTATTTTGAACATTTCTATAGCAACTCAATTGTTTACAGTCTCCTGTCGGGTCTAATATTTTCTTCACGTCTTAATACTTGAGGTTTTGCTTTTTAATATTCTTTTAATTTTAGAACTGCCTTTGGATGTTATTTACTTGACACATTTTTCTTTTCATGATTTGTGCATGTATTTTAATAAATTTGAAGGACTTGTTGCTTAAATCCTCATTGATGGTTATGGTAATGTATACATATTTTAGGTCAGATTTGGTACCTGCATATGTTCAGCTACTTTGTGATAATGAGGTTGAAGTACTGATGTAGGAGGGTCCGAGTCAAATGATGCTGGATTGTCAGACTACATGTTGACTACATTGAAATACCTTGAGGTGGCAGATCAGCACAAAGAGGGCAGGAAATCGTGATCTTTTCTTGATTAGGACAGTTTTGGGCACGATTCGGTATTTTGGCCGTAACTTTGGCTACTGGTATCAGAATCGTGCATATGACCCCAATTCGAAAAGCTCTTTTCGGCATGAACGTCGTGTTTACCATGCTATGCTCGGTGTGCATCATTTTCTAGGCCAAATTTCACTATTTTCTCCTATGATTTTTTATTTTTAGTTATTTTTTGCCCGTTATAGTAATATTTCGTTTATTTTTTTGGAAGTGATTCTGAATTTGATTTGGGCCAGATTTTTGGCAGATTGCTTATTTTATTACGTATTTAATTTTGGCATGATTATTGGAATTTTGCTATTTTTGGTAAAATTTTTATACGGTCGATTTTTAGCTATTACAGCCCAGCTTGTGGGTTGATTTGGTCATTCTTGAATATTGATAATTTGAATTGAATATTAGAGACGTTTTCTCTGTGTTTTTGTGCGATTCTCTTGTTTTCTTTCATGTGAATTATCTATTGAAATTAGTCTGTAGAATAATCAATATTCTGTCTGGCGTCAAGTACGTATACCTGTAGCTGGAAAAGTTACAAAGTTTTGCCAGATCATGAATCCAGAACTCTCAATTCAACATATTCTTCCTTGTGTGAAGGTATATCATGTGCTCAGAAAGAATTTCGTGATTTGGTGTTATGAATTTGATGTTTGATTGTGTAATTACTACACACTCATAATGCTATTCATCTGTTGCTTGTTCAATAATTTAGGACCAATATTTTCACCTGTTGCTTGCTTGATAATTTTTACACATGAAATTTGTTTGAAACTAGCCTGTAGAATAATCACTATTCTGTCTGGCGTCAAGTATGTATACCTGCAACTGGAAAAGTTACAAAGTTTTGCCAGATCATGAATCCAGAACTCTCAATTCAACATATTCTTCCTTGTGTGAAGGTATATCATGTGCTCAGAAAGAATTTCGTGATTTGGTGTTATGAATTTGATGTTTGATTGTGTAATTTCTACACACTCATAATGCCATTCATCTGTTGCTTGTTCAATAATTTAGGACCAATATTTTCACCTGTTGCTTGTTTGATAATTTTGACACATGAAATTTGTTTGCTGCAGGAACTGTCAACAGATTCGTCTCAGCATGTTCATTCTGCATTGGCTTTCGTTTTCATGGGAATGGCACCGGTTTTAAGAAAGGTAATATCCTGTCCAGGTGTATATACTGTTTCTCCATCTTAGATGGAAAATTATCCTTCCATTCATTTCGAGGCATCCAAAGTATGCTTGTAAGACCCCTTACCGTAAGTAAGGAATGTCACGTACATTCGTAGCATAGTGCCCAGTAAAGAAATTCAACATCATAAAAATACCTCATTTATTAAATCATAAAATTTATCTAGCATGATAGTCTTTCATTACATAAAAGTTGATAACATAAAAAAAATGACATAACTAGCTCTATGTGATAATAACACCGATTCAAAGGTCTAAATAAAAAACTAAGTTGATATGGAAGTAACACTTGTTCAAGGTCTTTGTCTCTGGAAATTAATTCTACTCCTTGCACTCCAACTTTGTATCCACTCCACCATCATCAAGGACATTAAAATGTAAAAATAGGGAAACAAATGAGTTGAAGTCTCAGTAATAGCACATCATCCTGGAAATTTACTTTAGCTTAACATTAGGCTTAATTTTGATCATGCTACTTACCTCATTGCTCTACTTCCTAAATTTTATTTCGTAGCTCGTCACCTATACGAGGTACTAAACATTACTAAATTTCTAAAAATACGTGTCATAATACTCTATGTAATTAAATAAGTATCATGGAATTTAATTTAACAAAATATTCAGATATATATTAACATTAGTAACTACTAATATCATATAATTATTTAAATTGTAATATCATATTTAGTCTTTCAATTATAATTATTAAGGAATATATTTTTATTTAAATCTATATAATAACGGTGGAAACATTTAGTTAATAAAATAACTTATCCAAAAAAAAAAACATTTGGTTCATAAAATAGACTTAATAATACTTAATATTAAAATCATTGTAGGCTATTACTTTAATCCAATCTTAATTTAATACTTAATAACATATTTTAGTCCCTTAATTATATTATGTAAAAATAGAGTTTCTAGGCTCATATGTTTCTTTAATTTAAAACTAAGCGCAACTTAAATGTTAAGCCCAACCCAACTTCAAAAGCCCATGTGAAAATCAAGCCTAAATCAATATGCCATGTTCTACCACTAAGAGCATTGGTAGTGGTTTCTTTATCTTCATCTTTATCTTTAAATTTGAAGAATCTGTCTTTAAAAAAGTCTGTATTGACTTCTTCATCTTTATATTTTTACATAACTATAAACAGTCATTCTTCAAATATGAAGAAGTACTGTTCATTCTTCAAATATTATTTTACTATTTTTTTCTCTCTCATACACATTAAAATTAACTTTGTAAAATTTATATTAAAATAATTTGGATACATAAAATTTGTATTAAGTTGATAATACAAAGTAGATGCTAATTATAAAATATATATAAAATAATTTTAGAAAACAAATAAAAAATTAAAAAAATATAATATTTTATTATTATTTGGTTCAAATTTGCATAAACCAATGTGAGAATCATTCTTCAAATACAAAACCATTCTTCAAAAGAGATAATTTTAAAGATACATATAGAGAAACTATTACTAATGCTCTGCATTGGTATAATTTAGTCAAGAGGTTCTTCAAAAGGCTATACGGAAGGCACATCAAGTGTTTTTAGGGCATTTGTGTTAAAAAAAAAAAAAAAAATCATGCAGGGGCTTTTTCGGGAATGCTGAAGATAAAAAAGGCTAGAACAAATGAGAACTTTACTCAAGGAATTAACAAAGTGTTCACTTGGCCCAAAGGCTAAAAGCCCAAGGCCCACTTTCCATTTTAAATAGATCCATTACAAGATTTATGGTCTTGCAAATACTCACCTAATAACACAAAAACTGCTCGTGGGTAAAGAAAAGACCTTTTACCATGTCTTATTGTCGACAACTCAATTTTAAATATTTTAATAATCTTAATATTAAAATCATTGTAGGCTATTACTATAATCCAATCTTAATTTAATACTTAATAACATATTTTAGTCCCTTAATTATATCATGTAAAAATAGAGTTTCTATTCTCATATGTTTCTTTAATTTAAAACTAAGCCCAACCCAACTTCAAAGGCCCATGAAAAAATCAAGCCTAAATCAATTTGCCATGTCCTACCACTAAGGGCACTCGCGTAATTTAGTCAAGAGGTTCTTCAAAAGGTTATACGGAAGGCACAAAGGGCATTTGTGTAAAAATAAAAATCATGCAGGGGCTTTTTCGTGAAAGCAGAAAATCAGAAGAAGCTGAAAAAGAGAGAGAGAGGTGCGTGCGACAGGCTCAGAAAAGAAACAATTGAAATTGAGTTGCCACGTGCATGGTTGGAAGGGTCTTTTTGTACTGCTATAAACTTATGGGTGTACTACGGGAAGACCAAAATCCAAAAAGAAGTGTGCTGGTAATTACAGAACACTGGAGAGGCAAGGAAATCGTGCGATAACAGGGGACTTACTAAGAGAGGACTGAAAGCGATGGTGGCTGAGGCGAAAAACACCGCGGTGGAAATTTCGGGACAACAAGAGTTTGATGGAAAGCGGCTGACCGGCGGTTTCTGTGGTGGTTTCCGGCGAGGTAAGTGCTTGGTTTTCTGTGAGGAAGGGTACGAGGCTTTGCTGTGTAGAAGAAGATTTGATTTTCACTTTTTGGGGGGTGGGGGGTTTGGCTGAGAGCTTGTTGGTGTGTGTGTGAGGAAATTTTGTGGAGGAAAAGAGAGAATTTATAGGTGAAGATTCCGGCGTGTAAGTCGGTTACAACGTAGAAAACTTTCAGACGAAATCACTATGGCGGTGTTAAAGGGTGGTAGAGCATGAGGGGCCGCAGATCAGTCAATAAGTCTCGGCCAAAAGAAAAGAAAAGAAAATAATAATAATAATACTTATTATTATAAAATAAAAATTCTAATTCTTAGTTTATAACCCGTATGTTACACATCCCCCCAAAAAAAAGAAATCTCGTCCTCGAGATGGAGCGTACCTCAATTAAACAAGTGTGGGTACTTGCTCTTTTACTCCCGCTCCTAGGTGGCCTCGTTTTCCTTGTGATTGCTCACCTTGACCGTCGAGATGGTCTTATTGCGAAGTACCTAAGCCTTTTGCGTGAGAATCCCTACAAAAAATTCCTCATAAGTGAGGTCTTCGTGGACTTGGAGGGGCTCGTACTTTAATACGTGCGTAGGGTCCGGTACATACTTGCGAAGCATGGAGATATGAAAACATCCTGAATGGCTGACAATTGTGGCAAAAGAGCCAACCTGTATGCTATCGTTCCAATGCTCTCTAGCACGTCGAAAGGTTCTAAATTTCTCGGACTTCCCTTGCCAACCTCATGATTTCCTTCATCGCTACCACCTTCCGGAATACTTAAGAAATTTTAGGGGAGCCAACGTCCTACTAACTTTGACTAAAACTTTTCTTCTTAAGGAAGCATCAAATACAAAAGATTCCATAAAATAAACAAAGTTGTTCTTTATTAAAATAGTTAAAATTCAGAATAGAGTTTGCCGAAGAACTTATTAAAATCAATCAATTCTCATGTGCTTAATTAAATAGCTTATTAAATTAAAAATCATAAAACAAGCATGTTGTAAACTAGGGCTGTGCAGAAAAGCTGATGATCTGATCCGTCCGTGTTACCCGACCCGACCCGACCGAAAAATGCGGTTTCAACTAGCTTGTGGGTCGAACCCGTTGAAAGTAAAAACGATCCGATGGACCGACTACATGTTTTAAGGGATTTCAATCCCTAACTGCCAACCCTCTGGCCCTCTCCAAATCTCACCCCCATGCTGCCATCCCTCCCCATTTCTCTTTGTGATCATCGTCATCGCCATCTTCTCTGTTCGTCATCGTCGTTGCCTCTGTTCATCATCGCTTCTCTACGTTCGTTCATGATAAGTGCCTGAGCCCAACAATGGTTGGAGAGATCTTGCCTGAGAGCCCCTTTCCCTGCAACGAAATGCTCGCCACTTGACCTCTCTCATTGCAAGCAACACCTTCGAAGGAACGGTCACATGGGTTACCATCGATGGTCCATGAAGATAGGTACTGGCTCCATGGGTCCAAATTTGCCTTAATAATGTCCATGAGCGCTCTAAGCTCTGGATTTGCACAGACCCATGTTGGGCTCGTTAACAAAAAGATGAAATTAGAATAGAATTGCAGTGGAACCCATTTTTGGTGCAGGCTCAAAAATGGTCTCTTTCTCCCCTCCCTCAATCTTTGTTTAATTGTTTCTATCTTGCGCAGAAAAATGGCTGCAAGGAAGAGACAGAGAGAAGTGGAGTGCTGTAGAGGGAAATGTTAGCCTCTTGGACCTTGGGACGATGGAGATGGAACCTTACGGAGATGTGGCTGTCAGGGATTTTTTTTTTTTTTTTTCACAATTGGCAGTCAAGGATTATTACGAGGCATTGAAGTAATTTTAAGGGAGAGAGATCCAGATCTTGTCAAGCCAAATATAATGATATAAACTCTCTTTTCGATATAGTTGGGCATGCATGCAGTTAGACTGAGGCTTTTTAATTAGGAGCTATTATAACGGGTTGACCCGATTCAAGTCGGGTCGGATTGGTTATTGGCAGACTGAAGGTCGGGTCGGGTCGGGCCCAAACACATCCTGGTTTGGTCGGGTTGCAGCCCTACCGTAAACTACCTAAACCTCTACCTCGCCTCCCTAGTTCAAGTCCTGTCCTGCAGCTCCCTCCTTATAATGATCACACCTGTAACCAAATCACCTGGAATAAGAGCAAAAACTCTAGCCGACGCTGTAGCCCTCTGCTCATTTCCTTTAACTAGAGCTAGTGTATTCTTTACCAGGCATCATGCTATGAATGTACGTGACATTCCTGACTTACAGGAAGGGGTGTTGCAATGCTTCTGGCATCAGTTATTGTATCTTTCTCCTGCTCAACAATAAGCGGTATAAAATGTTGTCTCACTGTTTTTCTCTACTTGATTTTCTGTTCTCACTTGTTTATGCCAGAAATGTGTCTACGCACGTGCGCGTACACAGCCACATCTGTTAGTAGTGATCTAATTACAATGTAATTGGAGAGCATGCTAGTTAGCATTATGGCTTCTTGCTGTGGAATAAATTTAAGGGCATTAATAATATTTCTCTCTTTGAAGTTGGCATGAATATATGTTATCAATTTCAGAATTGCTAACATCATTTTGTGTATTGATAAGGAGATGGGTTTGGGTGTGAGTTTGGGCCATATATTCGGGGCGGATTAATAGGAAGTGGGTAAATCAGGAGTTGTGGGTTTGGGTCATAAAACAGGGGCTATCTTGCAGGATGTGGGCCGCGGTCCATGTTGCAATGTGGAGAAGATTGTCTTTGGGCTTTAATGCGGGGTCCCAGACCCAGTGAAATGGAGAAAGGAAAACAAAAGTTTGGGTTGGACTCTCAGATGCCAACCCAGCTTGGCCTTGTGTGGCAGGTCAAGAGTGTATTCGGGCTTACTTAGGTTTGAGCTCGAAAAGCTTTTACCCTGCATTGATGGTTGCTCCTCTGGCACCAGGGCTGACACAAAACAGGTTGCCTCTTGTTTTTGCCCCCATGAACAGTAGTACTTAGTTGCCAGAGGCTTCGTTGATGGTCTCACCTTTGGCTTCGCCGTTGGTTTCGCCGATTGTTTTACTTTGTGAAGCACTGTTTGGTGCAAAAAATGAAGATTCAATTCCTTCTAACCTTTGAGTTGAGCTGGATGTTTTTTCTTCTCCCCAAGCTCCTTAGTCCTTATAATTTCGATGGTAGGCTTTCAGAGCTTGTTCCTTTGTGTGGAGATGGAAATTCTCATTAGACACTTTGGTGAGGGATGATCGGAGGTATGTAGACATGCAATTAGTAACAAGGGAAATGGAGGGTGTGGATTCCGATTTTTATTGGAAAGGAGAAGGTGGGTGACATACCTATTCCTTTATGTAACTTTTTCCCGGGTGCTAATATGCTTGGTGTTCTTCGAAACGGATGCTTAAGAAAGTTAAAGAGATTCAGGATTGCCTGGGGATCTCCCATGAGGGTTTTGAAGACCAATTTAGGCCGTAGTCATTGCCATTGAAGTGGGCCATTCTTCTTCATCTAAGTCAGCTTGGAAAAGAGAATGAGAATTGAAGAGACTTACCTGTATGATAAAATTATAAATTATGATGTTGAGGAGGGGAGTGTAAGTCAAGAAAGGACTAAGGGGAGGGCTTTTGTGGGTATTTATGGGCCTAACCTGGAGAGCAATAGACGATTTCTGTGGGATGAGATTGTTGGTGTTTGTAGCTGGTGGGATGTGCCTTGGTGCATTGGAGGGGACTTCAATATTACTTGATTTTCGAGTGAGGAATTGGGGGAGTCTCAGGTATGCCCGGCCTTGGCGGAGTTCTCTGATTTTATTTTTGACTTGGATATATTGGATTTGCTTCTGGTTGGGGGTGCTTTCACATGGTTTAACAACTAGGCAGGGTTGAGGTTGGATAGATTTTTTGTAGCCTTCTTGGGAGGCTCATTTTCCAGAGTGTTGTCAAAAGATATTGCCTCGGGAATGTTCGAATCACTTTCCCATCATGTTGGATTGTGGGGGAATTCACGCGACGCGGGTTGCAGATACTTCAAGTTTGAAAATATGTGGTTAAAAGTTGATGGTTTTGAACCTCTAGGGGTTGGCTCAAAGTGGTAAAGACCTTGGGCTTTGAGGTATGCTCCCCCCAGGTCCAAGGTTCAAATCCTCTTGGGTGCAAACAATCTCTAGGGGGCACACCCCCTGGTGAAAAATCAGCGATTTAACCAGCTCCGTGTAGGGAAACTTCCGAAGGTGTGGTGCACTGGACCGGGGTTTATTCTGTAGAGATGGGTCCGAAGGGCCCTGCCTTGGAGAGGTTTCCCGAAATCTAAAAAAAAAAAAAAGAAGTTGATGGTTTTGTGGATATAGTGAGACAATGGTGGTCTTTTTATCAGTTTATTGGCACTCCAAGTTTTATATTGGAAAACAAGCTTAAAGCCTTGAATAATGATTTGAAGAAGTGGAGTGTGGAAGTTTTTGGGAATGTTGATAGTCAAAAGAATTCCCACTTTGAGGAGTTGCAGAGGTTGGGGGTAGAGGGGAGATAGGGGCTTTGTCAGAGGAGGAGTCAAGGAGGAAAAGTCTCATGGCTGTTGAACTTGAAAAGATGGTTTTGATGGAGGAGATCTTGTGGAGGCAAAAATCTTGTGCTCTTTGGTTGAATGAAGGGGATAGATAGATGAACAAAGTTTTTTCATCGGTGACCAATTCTCATCATAGGAACAATGCCATTGAGATGCTCCATTTTGAAGGTAGTGTTCTCAATGGCCATTTTGAGATCAAGGACCATGTTGTACGCTATTAAGAGAGACTCCTCATGAAGCAATTTACGTGGAGGCCAAAAACTTGATGGTTTGGCTCTTGAGACTATTGATCTTTCGAGTGCTAATTGGTTGGCAAGACCGTTCAACGAGGATGAGGTGCATAACGTGCTAAGAGGGATGACCAAAGATAAAGCTCTTGGACCGGATGGTTTCTCCATGGCATTCTTTCAGGATTGTTGGGACATTGTGGATAATGTTATGAGTGTTTTTTTGTGAATTCTTTTGTTTCAGGAAGTTCGAGAAAAGTCAAAATATTTTTTTGATAAGTAAAAATATTATATATATATATCAAAAGGAGTAACCAAGTACACTGATGTATACAAGAGAACCCCTTGCCCATAATAGAGAAAAGTCAAAATATGACATTCATTGCACTTATTTCAAAGAGGGTGGGAGGTTCGGATGTGAAGGATTTTTGTCCCATTGGCCTTGTGAAATGGGGTGTATGAGATTATATCCAAGGTTCTAGCCAATCGTATGAGTACGGTCATGGAGAAGATAATCTTGAAGTTTCAAAATGCATTTGTTAAGGGAGACAAATTCTAGACTTGGTTCATAGCAAACGAATGTTTGGAGAGTAGATTTAAAACTAGAGCGCCAGGCATTCTATGCAAGTTGGACATGAAGAAGGCTTATGACCACGTGAATTGGGATTTCCTAATTTTACTTGCTTGAGAGGCGTGGTTTTGGGGAGAGGTGGTGTACGTGGATCAAGCATTGGGTTACCACTGTTCGGTTCTTTGTTTTGGTGAATGGTACCCCAGTTGGATTCTTCAAGAGCTTGTGTGGTTTGGGACAAGGACTCGTTGCCCCCTTTTCTCGTTGTGATTATTATGGATTCGCGTAGTTTGATGTTGGAGGTTGCGGTTGGTGCAGGTTTTCTCCCTGGCTTCTCTATGGGAAGTATGAACAATGGTTTTATCAATGTTTCCCATCTTTTTGCAGATGATACACTACTTTTTTGTTATATAGACCCGAGCTTTATTCAGGTGATGATGGATTTTTTGCTTTGTTTTGAAGTTGTCTGTGGCCAAAAGGTGAATTTAAGGAAGTTTGAGATGGTGCCAGTGGGCGAAGTGTGTAACATTAGAGGCTTGGCAAGTATTTTGGGTTGTAATGTAGCCTTATTGCCTATGAAATATTTGGGTCTTCCTCTTGGGGTCATGTTCAAGGAAAAAGCTATTTGGGATGGGGGAGTGGAGAGGATCGAGGCGACGTTGGCAGGATGGAAAAGGATTTACTTGTCAAAAGGGGGAAGAACCACATTAATCAAGTGCATCCTTTCTAGTCTTCCCACATATTTTCTATCACTGTTTCCCTTGCCGGCTAGAGTGGCTAATCGAATTGAGAAGATTTTTCGAGCTTTTTTGTGGGGAGGAATTGCAGAGGAGACTAAGTTCCACTTGGTTAAGTGGAATAAGGTCTGCTCTCTGATTTCAAGTGGAGGGTTGGGGGTTCAAAATATGAGGATCTTTAACAAGGCACTTCTTGGGAAATGGCTGTGGCAATCATCAGGAAAGGGAGTCTTCGTGGAGGGCTATTATTGAGTCGTATTGGAGGTGGGGGGGGAGGGGGTGGTTAATGAAGTGAGGGCTGCTCATGGTGTAGGTTTGTTGAAGAATATTAGAAATGGATAGGAGGTATTTACTCATTTATCATATTGGGATATTGGAGTTATTTCAAATTTCTCAGTTTATCGTATGCTTTGAACATTTTTAGTATTGAGGAGGACAGGATGCTTTGGATGAATAGGGAATAGGAAGTTCATTGTGCAATTTTTGTCAAGGCTTTGTCATGTCAAATCATATCTTGTTTTCCTTGAAGTGCATTTGGAGAAGTAAGATGCCACTTAAAATTGATTTCTTTGCTTAGACTGCATCTCTTCAGAAAATATTGACGAAGTAGAAAGCGTGGACTCGTTGTGATGAATTGGTGCTACATGTCTAAGAAGAGTGGTAAAACTTCACTCTCAAACATTAGAGTTCATTCTTTCTGATTTTGATCGAGTTATTTTCTTTTTCTTTTTTCTTTATCATATGGTAGTAATTATACACGTTGAATTATGTGCAAATGCACACACAAGAAGACAAACACACTCATTCATGATGTATACATGTGTGTGTGTCTATATATATATATACAGGTCCGCTTTGGACTGGTTGGGCTGCCTTTTTGGCCTTAACTGTCAATGGACAGCTTTGCTGTCCATAATCAATCATCTTTCCTTATTTTACCTTTACGTCGTTTACTTAGGCTTGTACAGTTAGCATATTGACAGAATATATAGTTTCCATATACAGCTAGAATGCTAGGATCACTCGGCAATTAGTTTCTTTCCATGTATAGTTCTCTTGTAAAGTTCATATATAATATTCAGATCACTCAAAGGCCTATGGATTCGGCCATTCACATACTATCTTGACATTAACAGCCTTCAGTTAGAATTACGACACATCAGCAAGTCAATCAAACCAGCATGAAGCTTATTAGACCTGATCAATTGGAGCTCTTATCAGCTTTCAATCCTTTTTTTTTTTTTTCCAGCTGATATTTCTTCAACCTCTTCAAGCTGAATCTACGAACACATCTCCTACCCTCCTTCCAAATGTTGAAGATCATTCTGTGATGAGGTAAGGCTAACAACAGCGGCAAACTTGGTAGCAACAGCCCATCAGGAAGAGGCAAACCATACCTTCTGTCTATCAACCCGTTGTTCTCTCTTGCCAACTTGTTTTCTTCTTCTACCCTAAGTACCAAGCTACGTAAGTATTGAGCATTTGCTGCCCCTGTACTTTGAACCATATTAGAGAAAGCACTTTCTTCATTTGACAGCAGTTTCTCTGGGGTATCATATTCTAAAACCTGAAAAATGCATGAATTTTATATCAACAAAGAAACTGGATGAAGCTAAAGACCGAAGGTCAAACAAAATCAGCTTAAAAAATGTCATGGATTCTCAAGTTCGACTCATTCAAACTTTCAGCATTTCTTATCATCAAACACAGTTATTACAGCAGCAAAAAAACAACAACAACGATTCTGTTCTGAGTTTTGCCGAGAGGTGGGCGAGGGGTGGGCGAGGGGCTGATACGATTCTGTTCTGAGTTTTGCCGAGCGGTAGCTGAGAGGTGGGCGACGGGCTGTGAGGGGGAACGAAGGAGTGAGGGGGAGCGAAGGGACTGAGATCTGAGATTCTGAAGTGTGAGAGGTTTTCTGCTGGGGTGCGGTCACTACGTAGCTAAAATGGAAAGGGTACGTGGCACGTTTCTATTGGAAGGCTGCTTTTTGGGGGTTGACAGTCGGACCATTTATAAGATTTTCTCATATATATATACATGTAGATAGTTCAATCACATGATTGAGCAACTACTTGGAAAAAATTATATATCTATTTTCCCTTTCGGTGGAAAGGATACTTGTTTCTCTCCCTTTCAATCACTTGAGCATTTAGTGGTTGGAAAGTTACTGTATGGTATTGTACTAAAACTGAAAAGGCTTTTATTTTTCTAATATTAATAAATAGAAAGGAAAAGAAAAAAAAGAAAGAGTTTCTCCCCCCTTGCAGTTCTCTGAGTCTCTTAAATGATTATTTCCATATGGTGTAGCTGCACCATGTTCTTTTTGGCATTTCATTTTGCTTGGGTTTTGACTGATTTTGGCATTGTCTTCTAGAATCTGATCGTTTACTTGAAGCAGCCTTGTTTCTGCTTAAACCCAGTTGTTATTTTGATGTTGTTAAATTATTTTAAAGTGCCAGTTACCATAAGAGTGTTCTGGAACATTTGTATTAAGTTTCAATTCAGTCCTCATAATGTACGTACCTGTTGTAACAGGTCATTGGAATAGATCTGTTGTCAGAGTCTCTCTTGCCAGCGATTGTTGAGCTTGCAGAGGATAGATACTGGAGGGTTCGGCTCGCTATAATAGAATATATACCTTTGTTGGCAAGTCAATTGGGTGTTGGCTTTTTTGATGACAAGCTTGGATCTCTTTGCATGCAATGGTTAAAAGATAAGGTTTGTATAGATTTGGGTTATTGAGTTGTAATTATATTAAACATGGTGTGCTTATGCTTTTCATTCTCTTTCAATTACTTGAAAAAAAGCATCTGTTTTAATTTGCAGTTTCATCTTTTTGTTTTAAGTTCTACATTGAATGCCAATCCATTTTTGCAAAGCTGTCATCTCCTGCATTGTTGTATTCTCTTCTGAAAATTATTCTTCTTTTAATAGGTAGGGAATTTCTCCTTTGTAGAGTCATAAAGTACTATGTAAAGCTGGTATGTAGAGGTCATGGGATTTTCCTAACTACTATCCGTTAGGCGTTGGGAGAGGTGTATATGGATATTTTTAGATGGATTATCTGGGATTAAAAGGGGGAAGAAGTGATTTGGCCCCATGTAGATTTGATTTGGTGTGGAAACCTCATTTGGGACACCCAGCCTGGCCGAGAGTTTACGTGAAAGGCGTTTCTTGCTGAAGGCGAGCGGAAGCTTTATGTGGTTTAACTTCTGATTTGTTACTATAATGAATTTTGAAGTATTCTCGTAATTGAGTTTTCAAATACTGGTTGGAAGATTCCTTGATATCCATTGTATGATCACCTGTATATATTTTCTAACGCAATTTGCTCCGTCAAGTTTTAACTATTATTATTATTATTATTATTTTTGATGTCGGGGAATCTCTCCAAGGCAGGGCCCTTCGGTTGCGACTCTTCTGGTTTGCAAATTATTAAGTTACTCTTAGAATGAGATATTCTGTCAATGAAACCTAGACAGATTGTACGTCATTGGCCTCTGGAAGTTTCATAGCTCTTACTTCTTAAGAGTACTTGTTTTGGGTAAATTTATTACATGGTGTTTGGGAGAAACTTGTGTATTGGATTATAAATGTAATACCTGACGTGCACAATAACAAGCATGATTATGCAATTTGATTTGCTTGATCATAATGATATTTTACTAATAACAAGCAGCACATAATTCCTCAGGTTCTAGTTTTGTGTCACTGTGATTTATTTCTATCAATACATCACTATATATTACCTTTCCTCTTGAAAACAAAAAGGATTATCAGATAAATGCTGGTGCATGACATGGTTTAATACTCTTGATTGTGTAGGAAGCTGGTGAATGAGACCCCATATTGTTTGGAACAAGCTCTTTATAATGATTCCAAGGGATTCTGATTGTAATTTTGATTAGCCATTTTAGAGTGTAGGCCCAGATATGGTTTGGGCCTCCGCTATGTCTCTACAAATGGCATTGTCAAGCAATGTGGGATCTCATTCACTACTTTCTAATACACAATCCAGGGTATTACACATGGGTATATGGTGTCTGACAGGTTTGTATTTTTCACTGGTGTAAATTTTCAAAATTATCTCTAGTATATGCATATCAAATTTTCACTTATAAAAACAATATTTAATATGTATCCCTATACCCCTGAAGAATGCAAGAATGTAATTGTCCGGTCACAGGTTATATTCATTCCTTTGTAACCTTTGAATGAGAACAAATTCTTTGTCGAAATCCTGCAATTTAGGTGCTAGAGTCATGATGGGCGCAGAAATTACTTGTTCCAAACTCCTGCCTGTGGTCATTAATGCATCAAAAGATAGGTAAAGTTGATGGGTTCTATGTGTGAATTGTGGTTTTGAATATCTTTCTAATTGTTTACCATAACTTGGACTGGGGTTCCCAACATCAAGTTCAATGTGGCTAAAGTGTTGCAGTCACTTGTTCCCATAGTTGACCAGTCTGTAAGTAGCTAAATCTATTTTGATTTATTTAATGATTACGGATAACTGATGAAAATGATTTTGAGTGAGACGTTATGGGCTAAAGGACATGTCTTGAATTTAGAACTGATGTTATTCTAACATGAGTAGGTAGTGCTACAAGTATGCTCAACATTATAGGTATTGAGTGGCAGTCCCATTTAATCAGTTTTTTCTTTTTATTAGAATTTCGAAATCTTCACCATTTCAATAGTTGACACGTCAGCATGTATGATTATGCCTATAAAATTGCAAGTTGAGATTGCATTTTCCTTCTAACATTAGATAAAATTCACCTCTTTCTACTACACAAAGCTTTTTAGACAATTGGTGATTTAATATGATACTAGAGACATGTTATGAGTTTGTACCCTAACTTCAAATAAATTTTCTACGTGTTGGACCCATTTATTCAGAGGGAATCTGGCCAACACATGAGGAATGGTGTTACAATATTAGCCAAATGGTTAATCCCTTCCTTTTAGTTTAAGCTGTTGGGACAATTTGTAATTGAACATTTAGATTATTTATGATGCTCATAGAAAATTCACTATCCTGCTCTAAGAGGGACCAAAAGAATACAAGGCGAATGTAAAAGGCATGATATGTTGTATCATATGGTCAGATGCACTTGGAATCACAGAGTAGGGATGTCTTCTTTACCAATACTCCCCTATCCTTCCCCATTTGGCAATGGAGACAGGGATAACTAAGGCAGTCTACTGAAATGACTTCATTATCCCACTTGCCTTGTCTAATAAAGATTGAGTACTGATTGGGATGATTTTTGAACAATGCAGGTAGTGGAGAAGACAATTCGTCCTTGTCTGGTCGAACTCAGTGAGGATCCAGATGTTGATGTGAGGTTCTTTGCCAACCAAGCTCTGCAGTCAAGTGATCAGGTCATGATGTCTACCTAGATTTGACTTTGTCATTGATTTTTTCTTTACTTATAATTTTCATTGTTGTCCTCAGATTCTTTAAGACCATTTTGTGCATAAAACTATGACTTGTTTCATGCAACAATATTTAGCTTGTGTGATCATGTAATGATCCTTGTTGGACTGTACTCCAATTCTTCCATATTAGGGACCTTATTTGGTTGAATCATTTACAAATTAGAGAACTTGTTTAGTTAATTAAATATAACGAAAGCAGCAGCATTATTTCAACTTCGATTGGCATGCCTTGCACAGCTTGCATCTTCCAGAAATAGTAGTTTTTCGCTCAATTGATCCATTCCATTGCCAATGTTTGTGATTTTTGAAATGAGAAATGCTACTATGTTGAGTCGCTGACCCAGTTATACTGTTCACTTTACCCAACATGGTGGTGCCATGTGGTTTATTAAAAAAAGATAATAATAATAAT
>QEOT01009498.1:163459-192753 GCA_003123785.1 Pterocarya stenoptera
CTCCGTTCGCATGATATTTTAGTTCAAGAGGTGACCAATTAATATTATTGCTTGATTCTCTCTTCTTAAACTTCAATCCTACCTCACCCAGCTGGGCTGCACTGCACATTTCCAGTTCTATGCTTTTAGAACTTCTTTCCGGTCGCCTTTCGCGAGGAGGCATGCAAAAGTTTCTAACCAAGTCAGTGAAGTGCAATATAAACATTCCCGACGACCCAGAATCACGATCAGGATCATGATGAACAAATTCTTGAACGTTGTAATATTCAAACTGGCAAAAGCAAAGCTCAATGAAGGGGTGGCCTCTTTTTGAGTGAGAAGGAAATGCAGTGTCATATATTTTCTCAATAATAAAGAAAGGAAGCTGATTTTCAAGTAATATCAAGTCCAACTGCATCCTATTGCACAACCACGGCTTTAATATTTCCCACTCATACTCGGTCAAGTTCCCTTTCGTCATGTTTTTCCAGAAATACTCGATAATGAAGCTCGCATGAAGCAGGATCATTTCCACAAATTCATCACTTCCAAGTGGTATTCTCTCCGAATAACATTCCCGAACACTTTGTTCCGCACCTTTTATAGTGTTTACTATATCTTCCAACTGTGTGTCGGCTCGTTCCTTGAAACTCTTTAGATAACTCCATTTAAACCTTTCCATGGTTTCCAATTTTGGGTTATTACGATGGAAAGGCCCAATTGATATTACCTGAGGAGTATAAGCTTCCCATTCGTTTGATTTGCCATTGTGATCTGAAACCTTGTAGATACAACAACGTTTACGAGATGATGCTGGGAGTGGATTTAACCTTTCTAACGTACCTGCGATTACCAGAGACAACTTTTCGCCTCCATGTTCGTGAATTTTTATGAATGAAGCATTTACATCGTCTTGACCATCAAAACTTGCTGATTGATCTCCTGCCATCTATATATCAAGTTGCTATATATTCTGAAACTTCCCGCTGACAAACACAAGATCCTCAATATATATATAAATGAAAGAAAGAAAGAAAGAAATTAATGAAATAAACCTGAGAATGAGAGGGAGAGATTTTTGGTTGAACCTGATACAACAGATCAATTCCAGCAAGCTTTATGCGCATGCACCAAACTTTGGAAATGAAATGCAGATCTTTAATTCACTGTGCGACTCTTTAACTTTAGAGGGCTATTATATATATAGAGAAACAACTTGTCGCTCTGCCTGTCTTGTTGCCATATCTCCTTAAACGAGTTGGTCGATCAGTAATCCATTCCAGGCCCGCCTCAATTAAATATATGAGATCTGTTTGAGATTTGTGTTAATGTAGTTTTATAATTTAATATATTATATAAAAAATATTAAATATATTATATAAGCCACGTCTGGAAGACATTTTTGTAAATCAACTATTTTTCTATATATAATTTGGTTAACAAACTATAAACTTGGAGAAGTTTTAAATTTAAAAAGAAATTTAGGACATGTAATTTGGACACCGTGAGAAATATTAAAATTCTCAAAATTTTTAAAAATTCTTATAATTTTATTCCTAATATCACTTAAATACAAAACACTTATCAATTTCAAATTTTTAATTTTTTCATCTATTCAGTATATATCTAATCATGATATTCGAATACAAAATTCAATATAACTTTTACTAACTTCAAAACAAAAATCAATAAAACTTCTACAAATTTTAAAATAAAATTATATTCAAACCGTTTTTTAACTTTATAATATAGAAAAATAAATAGGTTATACATATTAGGTTTGTTATTATCTCAAATTTCAAAATCTGTGAGGTTATTGTGTGAGATGTTAATATTGTTTCTTTATGATAGCTGCATTTTTTTTTTTTTCCGTTTTTCTTTCTTTGTGAATCTGTACATAAATAATTGAATGTTGATTTCTGTTTTTTTTTTTTCCCCTATACATCTGAACACATTTTCATATATTATATTTGTTATTATGTCAAATTGTAAATCTGAGATGTTATTGTGTTAAGATGTTAATATTGTTTGTTTGTGAGATGTGCAGATTTATTTCTATTTTTTTCTTCTATTGTAAATCGTTATGTGAGGTGCACTCCGAGAATAATGCACCCGGGGCCGTTCCCTAAACAAATCTAATTTTTTAGCTAGGAAAAGTCTGTTTGTCTTTTCCTATATATTATTATCATGAAAAATCGTATCTTTTCCTACAACCTCTATCGTGCAATATTTTTTAGAAAATTGGAAATTATAAATATTGGATTATTACAAACTGTTACATTAACAAAGTTAAATAATTTAAAAATTTTAAGTTCAATCACTTTTACGTACTCTTTATGCATTTCATTAATGTGACTAGCTACATATTAAAATAAGAAACCCATGAGAGAGGTAGGCTTATGGAAAAGAGAGAAGTGGTGCCACAGCTGAAGAGGTGAAAAGAAAAAATAAAGAGAAAGAGGAGGGATTGTAGAGGGGCCTGGTTCATGCTTACACATTCTATAATAAGGTCTTGAAGTTGAGACTGCAATTAAAAAAAAAAACCAAATTTCTTATATACAAAAAAATAAAAACAAATAGATCATAATTAGAATAATATTTTAATTTATAATTTTTAAGAATTCCAAATTTTCTATATATAGAAAAATAAATAGGTTATACAATAATATTATTACATTTTATGTGTGTGTGCATAGAACCAGTAATTGCATTTGTTTCATGTTATATATATATATATATATAAATATATATATTTATATATATAAATAGATTTATACTAGGAAGGGCAGACGTGCAATGCACGTGTACCCAGTTGGAAAAATATGAGAAATAAAATTAAAAAAAAAAAATAGAAGTGAAAAAATGAAAAAAAAAAAATCCATACAAAATCAATAGAAATCATGGATTTATACAAGTTAAGAGTAAACCTAATATAAAGTTAGTGAAAGATCCAGATTTAACAAATATCTAAAATTTTTAATCCAAAAAAAAGATGCTTAAATTTAAAATTTAATGAAAGCATATTATATATCGTCACACTTCTCAACTAAAATATTAATAATGACATATTATATATTTATTTAAATTATCAACAAGCTATAATATATTTCTTTCTGAAAATTTATAATTATATTGCTTCACCTATTATTATTACTCTTAACAGTTAGAATCGAATGCATATGTTATATATTAGTTATTTCCAAAAATAATATTTAACGTATCAATTATAATGTAAAGTGCCATCTTTTACACGGAAACAAAGATGCTGTAAGAAATAATAAAAATGCAAAACATTAATTGATTTTACACCCGCACACTACTTCTGGAAGTAAAATATTGATAATGACATATTATATTTTGAAATTATTAACAAGTTATAATTTAATTTCTTATGAAAATTTATACTTTTACAAACTCACCTATTATTGTTACTCTTAATAGTTTGAGTCGAATGCACATGTTGTATAACATATAACATGTCAATTTTAAAAATTTAAACTATAGTACTAATTGTTAAATAATTTGACCATATAATTATAATGTAAACACCCATCCTTGAAACTGTAAATTTGCTTCAAATATCGTTATTAATTTCACATGCAAAGCCCAAAACTTAAAAACACAAGCCCAGCCCCTCTCACCCCACCCACATGATGCAGTTTAAGCCAATCCACCAAAACCCTAAAACTTGTTTTCTTTTCCTCTCTCTTTGCCCTTCCTTATCTCATGTGCCGACACCCTCAACAATCTTTCACAAAGCTCTCTCTCTCTCTCCCTCCCAATTACTGGGTCACTCTCTCTCCCCCCCTCTCTTTTTTGCTGCTCTTCCACCAACAACAACCGCCGACGTCTTTCTCTCCATCGTCTATCTCTGTTTGGCCACGTGTAGCGTATTCTGAGTTTCAATGCCGCCTTACTGAGAAGCAACAGAGTAAGGGAGGTAGAGAGGGGGGGTCGTGTGCTTACCGGCGAAGCGTAAGGTGAAGATGGGTGACTGGTCATCGATTTTTGTGGCTTTCGGCATATTCTGTGATGGCTCCAGGTGGTAGCTTCCAGCGAGGGAGAGAAGGGTTAGCAGGCTCTATTTTGGAATGGGAAAACATAGTTGTTTTGTGGTGATGTTAGGTTGTTTCATGCGGTGGAGACCTTGCATCGAGGAGAGCTGGCTTTGGACGTGGATTTGGTGCATCTATGGCCCGTGGGTTATTGCCTTAGGCTTCAACACACGGTGAGGAGAAAAATGCCGTAGTGTTGAGAATGGCTATGTGCTTCGGTGGTTCGTTGTGGCGTGCTTGAAGCCTGGAGGCTTGCGTTTTTTTTTTATGTGAGACTACGTTAAAGGACCAAATTGGGAGAAAATGAGAAAATCGAGAGATAAAATTGGAAATAAAAATGTTTGACAAAAATACTGTTCACTGATCATTCGTGTTTATATATATACTAGTAAGGCATAACGTGCTAATGCGCCAGTTGCAAAAACTTGTTAAAAGTAGAAGTTTTTTGTAAAAATATGTAATAAAAAAAAACAGACTAAAAAATATAATTATAAAATGTAATAGATAGTAATATCTAATAAATTTATATATATATGATAATAAAGTAGATTTTATATGACTATCTGTCAATCCATAATAAGTCAAAAAATGAGAGTTTAAATGTATACAAATTCTCGAATTTAACTAGATAGAGTTTCATCTATATTTTAATATTTTATCCCTGATCATAAAAAAAATCACATATATTATCTGCAAAATATCCATCACATATGTTTTATTTAGTTATATGACGGAAAAATTTAATAAGAAAAATTTAATAAAATTAAAGCTTAAATTAATAATAAAATATTAATACTAAAATTTTATTACGAATTATAAAATAGTGAAACATAATTAAAACAGAAAGTTAACGTGTACTATCTACTTATATTCATACTGTACCCTATATATATCAAAAGTATAAAGAACATATTTAAATAAAAAAATAAAAAAATGTTTATTAGAATTTGAAAATTAAAATTAATGCTAATGATAATTTTGTTAGGTTTCTATATATATATATATATATAAGATGGAGTGAATTCATTTGGTTATGGGACAAAACGTTTTTAAATTATGGATTATACTGAAAGATTATTAAAAAAAAAAATTTATTTTAATTTTATCTTCTTTATGAGAAGATAATTTGTTACTAATTATTAAACATTTATTCATAAATATGTAAAAGAAAAATTCCAACATTATATAAATTTTCAGAGAAGGAAAAAATTAAAAATTTTCTAATATATATTAATATATTCTAGATTATATTATTCAGTGCTACAAATAATGTTACATCACTGCGTTACTTCAAAGGCAGTAAACTAAACCAGATCATCTTAATTTACTTTAAAAATTTTCATAATCCTTTTTAATATTACTAAAACAGAAGCACAATAAGAAATAATAACAATGAAAAACATTAATTTATTTAACATTTTCACACTTGGCTAAATAAAATAGTAATAATGACATATTATATTTTTAAATTATTAAGAAGTTATAATTTATTTCTTTATGAAAATTTGTAATTATACTAACCAACCTATTATTATTATTCTTAATAGTTATAGTTGGATGTGTATGTTGTATATTTGTTATTTCCAAAATAAATATATAATGTGTTAATTTTAAAATTGAAAACTACAGTGGTAAGTATTAAATAATTTAGTTATACATTTTATAAAGTCTCATCCTTTACATTTAAAAAAAAAAATTAAACAAACTATAATATATTAGAAACTGTAGATCTACCTCAAATAGTGTAATTAATTTTAGGTTAATTAATAAACTATTCAATTTATCTGAAAATGAAAGAAAATATTTAAGTTTATTTCTTAATAAATCATTAAACAAAAATCATTAATAAATGGAAAAATTACATTTATTCTAAAATGTAACAATTCAATTCAATATTTACATAATTTAAAATTAAAGGAAATAAAATGTTGCACAACATTAAAGTTTAATTTTCAAGATTTTGGTTTTTTATTAAAATTTTATGAAGAGTTGGTATCAATTTGGAAAAAAAAAATACTATAGTCTAATTGTAAAATTTAAACTGATTTGTAACATTACTCATTTTTCATATCTAAAGCTTAAGAGCAGTACTACACCCTCCAAGATAGTTCCAATAAGGACAAAAAAATTAATTTATTTTTTTATTTTTTATTCAATTTTTTATACCTTTAAACATTAAAAAAAATTCACAATATCATTAAAAATATTGTAAAAAGACATCAACCACAAGTCGGCAAAAGCAAGAAACAAATTCAGGGGCAAAATAGGAAAAATATTATTGGATCAACTGTTCATGCCCAATTTGCCGGTGGTTTGATTCGCTCGCGGCGGTTAACGGCAGCACGAGAAGGGCTGAGATTGGAAGGGGAGGGACTCCGAATGGAGACGAAGAGAATGGGCCGGGTGGTGTTGGCCACGCCAGCGTGAGGCGGCGCACTGGAGGGGACCAAGAAACGGACGGCTGCGGCTTGGATTCTATCGTGGCGGTTAACGGTAGCACGATATGGGCTGAGATTTGAAAGGGAGGGACGCCGGCCGGAGGGGAAGAGAATGGACAGGGCTGTGTCGGCCACGGCAGCATTAGGCGGCGCACTGCTGGAAACCAACAAACGGACGGGGGAGGGGGAGGAGGGGCTCGAGTGCGGGAGAAACCAGGGGCAAAACGGGAAAAACGTTAGGGGCAGAACCGAAATATAGGAATACAAGCAGGGGTAAAATGGGAAACAAAATTGTTAGATGAAATTACTGTTCATGGGCGATTCGCACTTTATATATAAGTAGATATATAGTAGATATAGATATATTCTTTTTTGGTAATATTTGCATGTAATCTTTAGTAGGGACTTGCTTCGAAGAACAAATCAATTTTGGCAAATATTTTATATCTTATTTTTTATGTGTCTTATAGATTCCCTTTTCATGTTATTTTTTCATTAGATGTCTTAATTTGTTATTTTCATTTCCTTGTTGACTTGAAGTATAAATATTTTGATTGTACGTATTGTTCAACATAGAAATCAACGGAATTGTTTATAGCTTTTAAGAAGCAAAGTAGTTGTTATTTATTTATTTAGTCTTCCTTCTGTGGAACAATATCCAAAATTTGGAAGAATTTTTTACTTCATTAACATAATGAGAAGGGGTAAGATTGCGTTAATCAATTACAGAATCTTTGTTTTAAAAGGATATTATTAAATTATGTAAAACCTAAGTTCGAAAACTATTTTTTGAAGATCATGGAAAACAACCTGCAAGAAGAATCTTATATAGAGATTTACCAGAAGAAAAAAAGAAAGAAGTCAGTAGGAAACAGAGAGAAATATGTGCTAAAAAAAAATAAACATAAAAGCAATTTGATTCAGTTAAACAATTCCACTTCATCTGGTCGTGGCGATTCTGCTTCATTTGGTGGGGATCAAATGACTACGTCAACTGAAGAGCGTTCAAATGATGATGTCCGACGTATAGACAACGTCCAGGAATTTAGTCTTGTACAAGGAGTATCAAAGAGACAACGAATTTACAATGTTCATGATGACATCGTTGAATTGGCTTCGTCTCATAAAGAAATTGTTCCTCCTGGTGTTCATATTGTACAAGGGGAGTCAAGCTCCGAAACAAATATATTGACACCTTGTAGGGGTAAGAAAAAATTATATAATTAAAACGTTCTTTTAATCTCGTCATCAACTCTTGCTTTCGTTCCTGTAGAGTCCTTACTCAGATCATTCAAAGAATTTGATGAATTTTTGTCTATTGTCTTATTTTCATTTTTCAACACAATAGGTCAACAACATCAACGTTTTGCTGGACTTAGACAATTATTGAAGGTCGTGTCATCTGAAGCATATTCTTTGCCAGATGTGCCTTGTTGCAGACATTGTAGAGCAAAGCGATTCTATTATAAAACAAACGGTTTCTGTTGTGCTGATGAGACAATTTCTTTAACCACAAATGATGTCCTCGATCAGATTTTTGAGTTGTTGACCTCGACCACAGATGAATCTGCACATTTTAGGACCTATATTGAGGCTTATAATAACAGTTTCGCCTTTACATCTTTTGGAGTCAAATTTGATACAGATCTTTGCAGGAGAAATAAAGGAATTTATACCTTTCGAACTCATGGACAGATTTATCACTATATCAACGATTTGGTTCCTTTAAATTGTCATCCTTCTTATCTCCAATTACATTTCTGATTCAAATAGAATAGATCCATCAATTGTAGCTTAACTCATCGATATTCTTCGCATCAATCCATATTCTGTGTTCTTCCGGTCTCTTGGTGATTTGTCAGATTTGAAAAATCAAATAATCCATATAAGATTAGATGCTGGCCTAGATCAACGTGTGTTCAATGCCCCGACATCTTTACAAGTTGCAGCAATATGGATAGAAAATGATGACGCAGATCAGAGGAGAGGAAGGGACATTTTTGTCTTTAATCATTCTAGAGGAAGTCATATAGTTCAGTATTATTATAGTTGTTATGACCCACTTCAATATCTGTTATTATTTCCTCTTGGCGATGTTGGTTGGCATCAAGGCATTAAAAGGATTACTAGAGGAAGCAGATCAATATGTAATGAAACAACCCAATCAATAGATCATCATCAATCAATGTCTGTAGAAGAATTATTTAAAAGAGAACAACGAGGTTAGAGTATAATCTCAATTTTTCTATTTTGTATTTAGTTTGTAAACAACCATTTTATAATATTTATTTCCCTTTCAACTTCTGTAGCATTAAACAGAAAAAGGAAGGACCCAATCGTTTTGTGCCGTGAATATTATTGCTACAAATTACAAATCAGAGAAAATGTCAGATCAATTTTGTTAATTTCTGGTCGTTTGTTGCAACAATTTATTGTTGATATATATGTCAAGATCGAGACATCAAGACTAGATTATTTCTGAAGCAAACATCAACATATTAGATCTGAGTTGTATCAAGGTATTGTTGATACCATTACGCTTGGAGAAACTAATGCTTCTAATGTTGGAAAATGAATTATTTTACCTTCGTCATTTATTGGGGGTCCTAGAGACATGTGAAAAAAAAAAATGGAAGTGATGACTTTAGTTCAGCGTTATGGTAAACTAGCCCTTTTTTTGACAATGATGTGCAATCCGAACTGGAAAGAAATTTCAAATGAATTACGCATGCATGAGGAAAGCCAAAATCGTCCTGATCTAGTTGCTTGAGTGTTTCGTGCAAAATTAGAAGAATTAAAGGATCTATTATTCAAGTGGCAGATATTAGGAAAAGTCTCAGTATATGTCTATGTTATTGAGTACCAAAAAAGAGGGCTTCCACATGCACATTTTTTAATTATATTACAGAGAGATTGTAAAGTCTGTGCACCTAAATCTTTTGTTGAGATTGTATCAGCAGAAATACCAGACAAAAATACGAATTTGCACTTGCATAGTGCCATTGTCAAGCATATGATCCATGGACCATGTGAAGTGTTGAATCCAACAATTGTTTGCATGAAAAAAAAATGGTTCCTGCAAAAGCCATTACCCAAAAAATTTTGAATCAAGCACAATTGTAGGGAATGATTGTTTTCCAATATATAGGCGTTTCTGCCAATGGAATAAATGTCAAAGTGTGAGGGCATAATCTGGATAACCGTTGGGTCATTTCATATAATCCATATTTGCTTGCAACATTCGACTGTCACATTAATGTCGAGATTTGTTCTACAATAAAAGCAGTAAAAAATCTTTATAAGTACATTTACAAATGACATGATCGCGTTACTTTCAACTTGGTTTCTGAACAAAACAATCAACAAATTGATGAAATCCAACAATTCCAATCAGCCGGATGGATTGCTTCGCCTAAAGCTATGGAGAATATACGGCTTCATTGTTAATGAAATGTACCCAGCAGTATATAGCTTACATTTACATTTTGAAGATCAACACCAAGTTACTTTTAGAGCAAATGAAGGTTTAATCAATGTTCTCAATTCCGATTGATCTACGGAATCGATGTTAACAGAATTCTTTGCATTAAACCAAGTGGATGAGAATGCTAGGACATTGTTGTACAAAGAATTTTCAGAAGTCTATGCCTAGAGCCAACAACACAAAGAGTGGATTCATCGGAAGAAGAAAACTGTGATAGGATGAAATGTTGTGACGCCACGACTCCCACGTACAAAATAACATGGGAATCGTGACGTCAGGATGATGACAACACTGGTCACGCATCCCGATGACAAGTACTAAGTGTGTGCAACAAACGAATAGTGCACAAAAATAATACGCAGCGGATAATAAATAAGTCAACTAGTACCAGAATTTAGTTTAATACAAATATACAAAAACGAAAGCGTTTTAAAAGCAATACCATTGTCCCAAAAATAATACAAANCGCAGCGGATAATAAATAAGTCAACTAGTACCAGAATTTAGTTTAATACAAATATACAAAAACGAAAGCGTTTTAAAAGCAATACCATTGTCCCAAAAATAATACAAAGTTGAAAATACAGATACAAGTGATCCCAGATCACTCCTCCGGTGGAGCCAAATCCTCAAGCTCAACATCTACATCAACATCAAAATCTACGGTACTAGAAAATGGTACCGCAGGTAAGTTATAATCCAAACAACCAACGAGATAAAAGTGCATTAATGCAACCAACCATGCATGCATATGATGAAATATGCCTTAGCTTTAAAACATCATTTTTTCCGAAAACGAATATTTTTTAACACACGCCAAAATTCCATTTTGGCTAAAAAACAATAATCCAGTCTTTTCTCAGAAAATGATTCGCATAAAAATATTTATAGGACAAGGTAGGCGGGAATCACAGGCGGGACTCTACCACCATCCCTGCTTACCACCATCCCTACCGACTGCACCGTAGGCTGGAATCACAGGCGGGACTATACCACCATTCCTGCTTACCACCATCCCTATCGCGTGCACTGTAGGCGAGAATCACAGGCAAGACTCTACCACCATCCCTGCTTACCACCATCCCTACAGTTTCTTTCAACACAAGGGGTACCCATTAGAGGACTGTAGGTGAGAATCACAGGCAGGACTCTACCACCATCCCTATCGCGTGCATCGTAGGTGGGAATCACAGGCGGGACAACACCACCATCCTTGCTTACCACCATCCCTATAGTTCCTTTCAACACAAGGGGTACCTATTAGAGCACTATAGGTGGGAATCACAGGCGGGACTCTACCACTATCCCTACTTACCACCATCCCTATCGCGTGCACCGTAGGTGGGAATCACAGGCGGAACAACACCACCATCCCTGCTTACCACCATCCCTGCTTACCACCATCCCTACAGTCTCTTTTCCTTTAAATCACATGAAAATTCAGTTTTCCATAAACACATGAACATGAATGCAATTACACGAAAATCTAATTTTTATTTACAAACATGAACATGTGTGCACATGCAATGTACCTGACCATCCTCAATACCCAACAATCAACCAAACACAGCACAATCCAATCACACAACCAACCAGTATACAGTAAAAGAGCGTTAGTGCAAAAATACATTTAAATCTCAAAAGTTATTTAGAAAAATACTTACAGCACTATAAAATAATTTTCGAAGGATCACGGAAGAGCTGGAAGTGCAAAAACAGCAACTCCACAGTGTAAAATACACTATGGCCGTCGGTCTCAAAAACTCACTTTTGAACGGGGTCAAACCAAGACTTGAAATTGATAAAGTAGGGCCTAGGAAGGTCAGTGAAGCTAATGGTGGTGGCCTTTGGTCGTGGGTGGCGGCGCAAGGGGCGGTTTAAGGCCAAAAGGGTCAAATCGGAGTTGTGGTTGGTTGGGCTTCATCGGTAACGGATCAGGGTAGGGGTTGGGTCTATTGGGTTGCTAGGAAATAGAGGAAGAAGTGGTGAAGAAATGGTGGCCGGAGGTGGCCAGACGGCGGCGCTGGAACACACAAGGCCTCAAGGCTTAGGCGACGCGTGCGGGCTAACGGCGGCGTTAGCTGGCCTGAGATTGGAGGGGGACGGTCGCTGGCAGCTGGGGAACTGATTCGGCCTGGCGGTGACAACCATGGCAGCGTGCGGTGGTGGCTGGGAGGAGGGGCCGAAATCGCACGATGAGAGGGAGAGAGAAGGTGGGTCGCGTGGGCAGGAAGCAGGGGAGAAGAAGAAGAAAAAGGAAGAAAAAGAAAAAAAAAAAGAGAAAAAAAAAAGGGAAGGGAAAAAGAATAGATCCAGTCTTTTCATCTTGGGGTCTCGAAACTGATCCCACGAAAAGGATATTAAAACTGCAAACTAAATAAAATAATTCAAACGCAGTGAAAGACTTAAATAAAACAATACTAATTTTAAAACTTATAAACAAACCAATTTAAATTAAAGAGCACTTTAAATGCAAAATAGCAATTAAAAATAAGAAAACACATAAAAAAATAATTTTCACAATTTAAAATATTATAAAATAATATTCTAAAACTCCCAAAATTTTAAAACAAGAGAACCAAAATTTTAAATTAATTAAAAATAATCCTTTAATAAAAATAAACTAAAATCCGGGGTGTTACAATTGTTATAGCAAATCCATTCGAAGGTGAGAGGTATTATCTACGAATATTGCTAAATCATGTAAGAGGACCTTTATTGTTTGAAGATCTGAGGACAGTTAATAATGTTGTGGCTCCAACATTTCGTGAGGCAGCAACTATGCATGGTTTGCTGCAGAGAGACAACAGCCTAGAAGATTGTTTACATGAAACATCTCTATATCCAATGCCCTCCAGTTTGAAACGGTTTTTTGCAACTATCTGGTTTATTGTAATCCAACCAATCCAAGAGAGCTATGGGAATGTTTTGAACAAGATATGTCAGCCGATTTTAGATCAACTAAAGATTCTATGTCAAATGTAAGAATGGAAGTTTTACGCTCAATCTCTTTTACACTTGAATCAATGGGGAAAAACATTAATTCGTTTCATCTTCTTAATGACGATATTTCTTATGATGAAGACCAATTCGAATCGAGGGACATCGATGATGAATTGGCAGTTGAAATTCCAGAAGAGGATATTATTGCATCAGAAGCCTTTAATAGTGAACAGCGGAATGTCTATAATTTAGTGTTAGAAAAAGTTTTTTAAACGGATTTGCTACATTCTTTGTTGATGGCCCTAGTGGGACAAGAAAGACATTCCTGTACAAGGAGCTTCTCTCCACAGTAAGATCAAGAAGATTAGTAGCACTTGCAACTGCTTCATCTGGTGTTGTTGCATTCATTCTTCCTGGAGGTCGAACAACACACTCCCGTTTTAAAATTTCACTAGATATTGATAAAAATAGCACATGTAGTGTCAGTAAACAAAGTTCTCTGGCAAAACTACTATGTGCAACCAAGTTAATAATATTGGATAAAGCCCCCATGTCAAGAAAACAACACATCGAAGCATTAGATAAAATGTTATGAGACATCAATGACACAAACTTAACATTCGGTGGCAAAGTTATTGTTTTCGGTGGAGATTCCCACCAGGTTTTACCTTTGGTCCGTAAAGGAACAAGACAAGAACAAGTTGGCGGCAGTTTTGTTTCTTCCTATTTATGGCCTACATTGATCAAGCTTCGTTTGATTGAAAATATGCAAGCATGGTTCGATCCAGCATTTTCAAATTATGTGTTAGAATTGGGCAACGGAATGCCGCCAACCACAATTGATGAAACCATAAAAATTCCTGGTGGCATGCTTGTTCCCTACGAAGATGAAAGTACTTCTTTGGATCATTTAATAAATGTTGTTTTCAATGATATTCATGAATATTCAACAAACATTTCAGCAATGATGAATCGTGTCATAGTGACACCAAAGAACAATTATGTTAATGAAATAAATGCATTACTAATTCAAAAGTTTCCTGGAGAGCTTAAGCGATATTATAGTTTTGATAAAGCAATAGATGCATCCGAATAATCAGTTATAGAGGATTTTCTAAATACTCTAACCCCAAATGGATTTCCTCCATATGAATTATTCTTGGAAAATAACTGTCCCATCATGCTGCTTAGAAATATTAATCCTTCAGAAAGACAATCCAATGAAACATGTCTGATTTGCCTGTCTTTTGATCAAAATGTCATTGACGCAAAAATTGTAGTTGGGCATCATATTGGGAAAATAGTCTTTATTTCACGGATCCCATTCTTACCAAATGTTGATGAGAACAGTGACTTCCTATTCAAACGAACTCAGTTCTCTATTAGATTAAACTTTGCAATGACCGTAAATAAGTCACAAGGGCAAACATTGGAATTTGTTGGGATATATTTACCTCAACCTATTTTCTCACATGGTCAATTATATGTGGCTTTATCAAGAGCTAAGACAGCATCTACAATAAAGATTTTAATACGACCAGTGTCAACCAAACGATCAGAAAAGAACTGCATAAAAAATATTGTGTATACGGAATTATTCAGACTAGCATGTACAGATTAATATCATACGGGTAACTAGATTTAATTATATTCTTTAAGCCTTTGTCTTCCTTTCTTTTTCTTGTCCTTTGGCAGTTTCTTCCTCTCTCCCTTTCTCCTTTTCAGTTTTTGTTTGTTCCGAATCTCACTCCCACTTTTTCTTCAACTTCTCAACCGTATCTTTTTTTTTCTTCACTTGCAGAAACTTCACTCTCATCAGACTCTCTCCCTCTCCCTCTCCCTCACATCAGTTTCTCACCCTTGCCCCCAAAGCCAATAGTCCCAGACCATAAGGCAACACCACTGCTGTGAACCAAGCACCGAAGCCAGTAGCCCACACAGTAGCAGTAGCCACTACATACACAGCAAACAGCATCCCGCATCCATCTTCCCTTCTACAATGCCAATTTGCACCATGACCCATGTTACCCGGCCAGCACCTAAGGCCAAACACCATAAAAACCACCCAAACTGCCTCGTCCACAGCCCTTGTTTTTGCTCCATCAAAACAGAGCAACCCCATCGCCTGGTCCTCAGCCCAATTCGGTGCCACCAGCCACGACAAGGGAAGCCTAGCGACGCCGATGCCCCAACCACTCCGTGATCTGCCTCTGCCCAACCACCGTGTCGCTGCCGCATTGCTGCCCTCTCGATGGGTATCTCGTGCGGTCTCTCTCCCTATCACGGTTTACTCTCTTTCTCCCTCCGTGTTTACTCTCTCTCATCTTTCTCTCTTTCTCTCTCTGTGCTCTTTAGCCACGCCGTACACCGTCGACCTACCCAGCCACCGCTTCCGTCGTCCCTGGCCAATTCTCTCGGTGAGCCCAGACTTATTCGCACAGTTTTGTCTTCTTCCAGTTTTTTTTCGTTTGCTTTTTCCTAAGGAATTATTTCCGTTTCTAGTTTTTGGTTCCTACCTACTGATTTATTGAATAGTATTAATAAGCCACTTTTAATACTTTGTCATATAGCATTTGTAAAGTATAGTAAAGAAATTATTTTAAGTATATTTATAGTACTACATCTAGTTTATAAGTCAGTATGCTTTCTTGCCATTTGATGTTTATTTTGATATTGAGTTTGATTTATTTGAGATGTTTCATGTAAGTCATGTTTAGCATGAAAATTATAATTTTATGTAAATAGTATTTGAAGACTTTATTAAAATTATCTAGTATTAATTTTTAAAAATTAGTTTGGTGGTATATAGTAAGTGTTCAATCTTTTATTTTAAAACACTTTAAGCCAATTATATAGAAATAAATCTTTGATGGTTTAATTTAGATATGATTAGAAGTTTGCATGATTTTTAATATAAGTATTATTAAGGATATTTTATGAATTACTATTGGTTAAGAAATTTAAGATTTTCTACTGGATTATATGTTGGAAGTATTAAATTATCGTTTTAATAATAGTTTGTAGAGATATGCATTTTAAATATGATTAAGTTAATTTTCAAAATGAGTTTAAGTTGCTTTGCCATATTTGATAAAATTATTTTATAATAAGTTAAGATTATTTTTAATGATAATATATTTATTAGATTTCTGATAACTAGATAGTAATCAAAGCTATTTTTCGTAGTATGAATTTAGGTAAATGAAGAGTTTTAGCTAGTCCTTTTAGAAGTTTAGTAACGCTTACTGTTCTGTATAGGTGACTATTGACATTCATTCAACACGATTGTGGAAAGATTTTGAATGACCAAAAAGTCTGGGTAAGTGGGATTCCTATGCCAGACTTTGCATAAAATAAAATGATATGAGGTTGATTTTGGAAAATATGCATGCTTTGTTATGAAAAGAAATTTTGAAATGACCTCAATTATTTGTTCTACATTACTCATGAAATTCTGTATAAGAATAAAGTATTTTCTGACATGACTGGTGAAGACATGAGCTTATTTTGGTATTTTATTTCTAAATTATGCAAAATAGAGCGAATATGAATTTTTGTGTATAAATTATATCTTTGTGATCTGATTCTGTTCAGTGCACTGATTTGATAAGATGTGATTTATGAAAAACCTTTGGCATGACTATCTGGTTCTGTCCCAGATTCTATTTATGCTCTGTTCAATTAGATACCCTACCACGAGTGTTTCACATGACTTCTGTTCTGATATGATATGGCCCTGCCACGGGAAAGAATAGTGATATTCTGTTTCAGTCCTGATATGCATCAGCTTGGTTATCCGCAGATGCACAACCCTACCACACTAGTTAAATATGGCCTCTATTTTGATATGATGCTCTGATATAATGATGATGATGAATCAGATATGTTCTACCAAAATACTTTTGAGGTTTCACAATATGATACTGCCTAGTTTGGCCACTGGGGATAGCACAACCCTACCACGGGGGGTTAAACATGGTATATGATATGATACGATACGATATGATATGATATGATAAGATGAAGATATTAAGTTATGTTATGCCAAAGCGTTTTTGGAATATGAAAAGGGTCTTTGTATATGAAATGGATATGTGAATATGAATAGTTAGTTTTTGAATATGAAAATGGTCTTTGAATATGAAAAGTGTCCTTAAATATGAATAGTTGGGTTTTGAGAATGGAAAGATTTAAATGTCACTCTGATTTTTTGATAACACGTTTATAAGACCTGCATATGAAAATGAAATGTTTGCCTGATTGCAAAATCAAGCTACCAAGAGTACTCGTTTCACACTGCATATTCAGGGGACCATTCAATTATTGTAAAACCCAAGCCCAGACCAATTCTCACCATAGGAGCATTACGGCGTCGTCTTCAGGTAAGGCTTTAAGCCTTTGTCTTCCTTTCTTTTTCTTGTCCTCAGACAGTTTCTTCCTCTCTCCCTCTCTCCTTTTCAGTTTTTGTTGTTCCGAATCTCACTCCCACTTTTTCTTCAACTTCTCAACCGTATCTTTTTTTTTTCTTCACTTGCAGAAACTTCACTCTCATCAGACTCTCTCCCTCTCTTTCACATCAGTTTCTCACCCTTGCCCCCAAAGCCAAAGGTCCCAGACCATAAGGCAACGCCACTGCTGTGAACCAAGCACCGAAGCCAGCAGCCCACACAATAGCAGTAACCACTACATACATGGCAAACAGCATCTCGCATCTGTCTTCCCTTCTACGATGCCACCCTGCACCATGACCCATGTTAGCCAACCAGCACTCGAGGCCAAACACCATAAAAACCGCCCAAATTGTCTCGTCCACAACCCCTATTTTTGCTCCATCAAAACAGAGCAACCCCATCGCTTGGCCCTCAACCCAGTTCGGTGCCACCAGCCACGACAAGGGAAGCCCAATGACGTTGACGCCCCAACCACTACGTGATTTGCCGTTGCCCAACCACCATGTCGCCACCGCATTGCTGCCCTCTCGGTGAGTATCCTGTGCGGTCTCTCTCCCTCCCACGATTTACTCTCTTTCTCCCTCCGTGTATACTCTCTCTTATCTCTGTGCTATTATTTTTGCATTTTGTTTCTAAACTGTGCAAAAGAGAGCGAATATGAATTTTTGTAGATAAATTATATTTTTGTGATCTGATTCTGTTCAGTGCTCTGATTTGATAAGATGTGATTTATGAAATACCTTTGGCATGACTATCTAGTTCTGTCCTAGATTATGTTTCTGCTCTGTTCAATTAAAGACCCTCCCACATGGGTTTTACATGGCTTCTGTTTTGATATGATATGGCCCTATCACGGGAAAGAATAGTGGTATTCTGTTTCAGTTCTGATATGCATTTGCTTGGTTATCTGCAGGTGCACAACCCTACCATGGGGGGTTAAACACGACCTCTATTTTGATAGGATGCTCTGATATGATGATGATGATGATGAATCGAATATGTTATGCTAAAGTACTTTTGAAGTTTCACAATATGATACTGTATGGTTTGGCCACCGGGGATAGCACAATTCTACCACGGGGGTTAAATATGGTATATGATATGATATGCTATGATAAGATGAAGATGTTCAGTTATGTTATGCCAAAGCGTTTTTGGAATATGAAAATGGTCTTTGAATATGAAACGGATATTTGAATATGAACAGTTAATTTTTGAATATGAAAATGGTCTTCGAATATGAAAAGTGTCTTTAAATATGAATAGTTGGGTTTTGAGTATGAAAAGATTGAAATGTCGTTCTAATTTTCTGATAACATGTTTTTGAGATCTGCATATGAAAATGAAATGTTTTGTTTCTGCATACTGAACTCTCTGAAAAAGGCTCATGTTTACAAATTAGTATATGCTTTATGCTTACTGAGTTGTTGATAATTCATCCCTTATCTCTATAACATTTTTAGATAATTTTTGGTGGTATAGTTGGGGATCAAAACTAGAAATCATGTATAATGTTATGTGAGCATAGTGCAATAAGTACAAAGAGGGTAATTTGGTTATCTAAGCATTTTATTTTATAGTTCTATTTTGCTTTGTCGATTGGGTATTTTGGAAGGTTGAGGTTTATTTTGAAATTTTGTGGTGTTTTAGAATATTCATTTTGGAGTAGCGGATTTGAAACAACGAGTTGTATGTGTTATTGAAAACTTTGGAGTCTATGACTATATGATTGAGACATGATTTTGAGCGATGAGGAGTAAATCTCCGACTCCTCTGGGACCAGGGCGTCACTACAAGAAATCAGACATTTTCCAGCAATTTTAAAATCGTCACAAAAAAAAAATCACTGCAAAAGGTCTGTATTTGCGGCGATTTTCAAGTCGCCGCTGAATTATAAGTCCAAAATGGAAAATACTGAATGATACTTTATTGTTTATATTTTGCAGCGAATTTAATGCATATTGCGGCGATTTTTATCGTCGAAAACAAGTTTACAACTATATTTCCGTCGTTTTTTAAAAATCGCCGCGTAAAGGTTCTTTTGCGGTGAATATTGTCGCTGCCAGAGTTATATTGGGCATTAATTATTATTAGCAGCGAATCTGTATGCGCCGGAAAAGCACTTGAAATTTTAAAACGTTTCCCTCATTCCTTTAATTCCCTCCTGTGCTCCTCCTCACCCCCCTCCCATCTCTACCAAATCCCTCTGCTCCCCCGATCTAACGAGCTCTTCATGCCTCCACGCAGCAGCCACTGCACACTGCTGTCGACCCACCGTCACCTCCACCTGCACCGTCGCCGGCCAGCCCAGCCCAGCCTAGCCCCTCCCTCGCAGCTTCTCTCTCTCTCGCAGATCTACCCCTATTTTCTCCCTCGAATTCGTTTCTCCCTCGGATTCCCAATGTCGCCGTCTCTACAGCCGATGCACCACCTCTAGATACCGGCGTAGCTAGCCCCCAACGGTGCCCAGACCCTCCACCGAAGACAGCGCTGGTTGGAGCTGGGGCTCGGATCCTGTTTTATCCGACCCTTTTGTGTGATGTGCTTCGTAAGAAGATGGAGGCCGAGTTCAGATGGTGGGCCGACGTTGATAAGGTGTTTTTTTTTAATTGAACAGTTTCTTTGGTATTAAATAATTACTAGTCTAATGATTGGGGGTTTCTTCTGTGTTTTGTCGCTGAGAAACTTAGGAAATGCAAAGAAATTAGGGCTTATGAGTTGCTTATAAAGTTTAGGAAATGCAAAGAAATTAGGACTTATGAGTTGCTTATAAAGCTTAGGTAAAGCCAGATTTCTTGTAGTGTTTGTGCTTGCAAGTAAAAGTTTTTCTAGCATTATGTCCTGCATTTTCTCTAAACCTCCACAGGAAAGTTTTGCAAATTAAAGTTACATTATCAAAGTATAATAATTCTTTAAATGCGTACACAGAATTCTATATGCAGCTTTCATGCTGCAGAGAATACATTAGAAACATCACACATCTAATCTCAAAATATAAATGCCTAAAGTAGCTTTGATAACATACAAACACATTGGTTGTTGCTGGCTGCATATGTAAACTGATTTCAGGACAAAAAGAATTAGATCACTCTCATCTTAAATTAGATCTAACACTTTTTAAATATCTTAATGTCTCTCCACCTTGATTCCATGTAGTAGCTTATATTAGCCGGGGCAGCATAAACTCCACATTTGAAGTAGAAGTCCCCAGGCCCTTTATCCTTCACCTCAAATTTTTGAACTCCATCAATGAAAACAGTCACCATCCCTTTATCCAAATCATGAATAATATTAAGTCTGAACCACTTATCATATAGATCAGTAGCAACCAGATCTTTGATATAATACCTCATTTCTCCATCATAGATTCTTAGTATCAAAGTGGTGGCACCATGAGCAGCCCCACGGATCTGTGCAATTGTAGCACCAGATGTTCCATTTGGTACAAAGCCATAGCCTTCGAATTGCCACACTCCGGATGAATAGTCAAGCCCCTAACAAAAGAGAAAAAGGTTGCTATAAGTGTTTCTGCAATTTTGAGCATTAATATGTAATTCACAGCCAATATGTATTAACTCATAACCACAAATATCACAAACATCACGGGAACAAGATCATCCCCAAGTTCTTGAGTCTCAAGTGAGAAAGAGATATATGCATAAAGTGAGCCATACAACACTATCCGGGCCCAATTCCTATGTCACATCTCTTTTTTACTTGAGACCTCGAAATCTTGAACTCATGTATGAATATGGAGAAAAAAGGGTGAGACTTACGTACACTCATTCGAATCTCAGTGCGTGGCTGGGTATGACTACTAGGGTTGTGTGGCTTGTCATCAGCATAAACCCACAATTTGTGAACCCCATTAACATAACTGTATCGTTGCTCGAGAGGTATGTCATATGGTTTCTGTAACTTGAAATTTGCTTCTGTTAATGGGACAGAGGTGAAGCCATAAGTAGGATTGGCACCACATGATATATTGAACTTCTCCAATGAGCCTACTAGAACCGAAAAGATAAGCAGATAACTGAAGCAATTATTCATTTTTCTCATTTAATCTCTGTATAGGAAGGTTGAAGCACTCTAAAGATGCAGACAACTATATGTAGTAGTTGTGATGGAATTATTTAAAGTTCCATGAATAAATAGGCTAATGGGGAAATATAGAGATTGTTTTACTTCTTTGGACTAGTATGTGAAGATTCTCCTATATATTCACCTACTCTGGGAATATGACCTCTACTCTCTTACCATTTCAAAAGTTCCTTATTTTCAGGCGTCATTTAGTTTCCAGGCTATTCTTCTCTAATTGAGATCCTTTTTCAGTTTCTTGACCGAGTTTGATAGACTAATGCAAGAAAAGACAGACACAACATTAAATACTCATATAGAGTTCAGTCTACCTTAAAGTCCTATACAGACATCATTAAATCCCATCTTATGAAAACCCAAGAACATTAGAGAGAGAATTTTTGAGGGGAGGATCTAAAAAAGGCTTGGAGAGATGGCTCTTTTAGAGTAGCCTTTCATTAAGAATGACAGAACTTTGCTGAAGGACTGAAAGAATTCCGAAAATTGTGCATTTAATTCAATGATCCGTTATATTAATTACATTAATCTGAATAAATATATTCTCTATATTCTATATTAATAATTAGATTCTCTATATTAGATATATAGATATAGAATAAAATATTATAGAATAATATTGAATAATATTATTCATATTTATTCACTTTAATATAGAAGCAATTAATATAAAATTCCTACCAAGATAACTGGAAATAACAATCTGTAGATGCAATTAGGGAGAACATTAAAGTTAGTAACTGAACTGTTGGAAGCCATAGGATCGAGGGAAAAAAAATTTTGCAGTCTCGTTAGAGAAGAGAGTTGTCTGATACCATATAGAAGATAGACAATTGGTGAAATTGATATTTGTATTCATGTGTAACTGCTGTATATATACAGAGTATTACAAAGAAACCAAAAAAGGAAAGAATATAAATACAAGTAATTATAGTTTACGTTACTCTGTAAATGGAAAGATATATACAAGTGTTTTTGGCCTAAAATCAGGCAACTAACCGACGACAATGAGCTGTGATGATCTGATATTATTTTGAGCCATTATCTGTAATACATATTGCTGGCCATCCTCAATAATCGCTTGTAGTCCAAAACTCCTAACATTGTGTCTGAGAAAATAAAGATTCTTCCTAATTGGTTGGCCAAACTGAATAGTTTAATTTTAACATTGCTCTCAGGAATATCCTCAATGGATACGAATTGCATAAGTGGGCTAGTCACAACTTGCATTGCCAGATCATCAACCAGCTCCTTGAAATTCTCCCATGCAGGAATCATGAATGTAGGGTGTGACTTGGTCATTTTTACAAAACTTTTGAACTCATCTCATCTAATAATCACACCCACAATTAGCACTCCTATGCTGAAGTAGGATTTTGTTTGCTTATGGATTTTTTTTGGGTTTGAGTGGGATTTTTGTTGGATTTTGATATGCAGGAGAAACTTGAATGGTTCTCTTGGCTTGTTTCCACCACTAAAGGATTTAACAAAGTTGAAAACACTATGAGTTAATAATTCGTTTGTGGAAATCTGTGGTGTGTGCATGTGTCTTATTTGTGTGTAGCTAAAAAAGTTTGATTAATCTGTACTATAAATGCATTGAATGACATAATAATTAGTTCAATAAATGGAGATATTTGGCTCAATTAATCTGTTGTAAAGTATCTTGTTTGTAGCGATTACCTTATCTCACTTCTCATTGAACATGAGATGCATTGGATGACCTTAGCAAAAGGGGATTTCAGCCAGGTGTTGGAGGTGATGGAAGAATTACTGGTAAGCAATTCAAGTTCATTCCTTCTACATGCTACTTAGCATATTTACTAGTGTTCTAATTAAATTCTATCGATAGAGCTAGGGAACAAATGCTTATAGAGATCTTCATATAAATTCATATAAATATATATATATATATTCAAGCAGTCTAAATTGATCTTCTCCTGCTTCTTCTTCTTCTTCTTTAAATGATAATCCTTACCTTGTTTTATGGTGATGTTAGCTAGCTCATTAATAGCTGAACCATTATAGTTCTTAATTTGCATGGATGGATAGAGAAGTTTTCAAGACTCATGAAAAACACTTGGTGGATCTCATGACCAACTTTTGCTGAGCACTTTAGAGACTGGAAGTTACAAAAGGCTCTGTAGCTTCAAACACATCGTTAATGGCTTTGCTGTCCACACCACCGCTTCCCAGGTGCTCTCCCACTCGTTCACTGCATTAATTTCTTGTCATATTTGTATGAATTGGTCAATGTTCATATATATATATATTGTTGGTACGTTACAGAAAGAAACAAAAATGGGAAAAAAAAAACTAAAGGTTTTTTAAAAGGTTTCTCGATTCCTATGATCGTGATCTCAGTTACACACAAAAGGGCTGGTGCTAATAATCTCTTATCATCACTCCAAAAGCCAAGTAAAGAAGAAGAAAGAAAAAGCTTTCAACCAAATGTATAAAGCTTAAAGTGAGGTAACTGCCAAAGGGTTCCTAAGTTAGCTTTTGTGAGAACTTTCTAATATTAGATTGTAATCTTTTGTTTTATTCTTTGACAGTCTATGCATAGAATTATGAATTCATGATTGATTGATTTACTGAATGATACTCTTATTTGGCTTTTAATTCATTTCTCTGCAAATGTATCGTGCATGCTTGGATATAGTTTTTCTATTTGTGGCTTAATTATATCTTACAGTTATATATACTTATATTATATATAAGGGTCTCTAGTATAAAGTATGGCTTGAGTATAGTTCATCTCTGTTTTTGTGCATATTTTTTTTTTTTAAATTTTCTGGAAAACTCTTTTGCGGCGAGTAAAATTCGCCGCAATAATTTTTTCGTCCATTTTAATTATGTGCGACGATAAATTTATCGCCGCACATAATTTTTTGCGGCGAAAATCACCTGCTGCAAATACATAACGGCGACAATAACTTAAGATCGCTGAAAAATATTGAGTTATTTGCGGCGCTTTTCCAACCTTTTGCGACGATTTATGTCGCCGCAATTGATTTTTATCAACGATTTAGGGGTAAACGAAAATGGTATTTTCGTCGATTTTTTTGGATAGTTGCGACGGGTAAAAATCGCCGAAAATAGTACTTTGCGATGATTTTTGTCTATCGCTGGAATTGATTAGAAATATCACTTTAATTTCGTCGAACATGCAACGAAATAGAAATCGCCGAAATTGATTAATTGCAGCGATTATCAAGAGTATTTGCGTTTTGAGTGCTGGAAAAGGCCACATTCCTTGTAGTGCGTTACAATTATTATTACGAGCAGCATTCATTAACATACTGCAATGTGCTTACAAATTTTTGGGATGATAACAAGCCTCCCGAATTGAAACTGGTGGGTCAGAGAAGGAGCCATTGAGAATTCGGTTTGCAATCCATAGGTTGGCTGACTCAGAGTAGTGTATGCCATCCCAGCTAATGTGCCTTGATGGATTCTGACATAGATTACCATAAACCGTTCCATAAACTATTTCTTTCATCCCACAATCAATATAGTAACTCCCACAACAGAACTCAAATGGATCAACAAAACCTGTCATCATCAAACAGTTAAAGATTAGATCTGCAATGGGTAGTGGATTATTATCCCACTGCTACTGATGTTTGTAGATAAAATTAACATTACCTTCATTCTTTGCATTGCTGATTAGTGCATATTTAGCGGAATACATGTCGACATGTGTCAATGCTACAGCAGGGAGCTGTGCCCTCAGTTTAAACACCATGTCCTTGAGCTGCCTGTTGAACTCCTGAGCTATCTCATTCTGTGGCTTCACGCACCCATTCTGATCCAGATTAACAGGCTTAGATCGGTCATTTATAACGCTTTTTGGCAAGCAACCGATTGGGCCTGTATTATGTACCCAAAATATTCTTGCACCTTCCTTGAACAATTGCTGAAACAATGACCAAAAGAACGGCTAGAATAATCAGTTATTTTCAGAAATTGTTCAATTATAACCATCAGGCCGTGGTGTTTGCTTACATGCACTGCTTGGGACAACTGGCTTAAGATATCAGGGATGGAAAGTCGAACTTGTTCTAATGTTGTGTAATTAAAACCATAGTACAGATCGTTCTGTCCAATATCAATTATGTAAAGAGCCTTTGAGAAGTCCTTAGGCCTTGGGAGGCTGCTTTTGACTGGTGGGATCTTTCCTGGAGCCAAAATTTACAAATTCAATGCTCATTGTTAGTAAGCTTTCAGGACCACAAAGTACTGTATTTTGAAGCATCTTTTAGCACACAAGGTACAGTGAGTGAGAGGGACTGACTGCTAGGGTCAAGTTGATTGTTATACAGAGCTTCTGTTTGAGATTTGAAACGCATGAACTGGGAAATCTGAATCCAGAGATGGAATGGACTATACCCGCCTGGACGAATGGATGAACCTCCTGTTGCAAAATTTGCACCATGCCTGAAATCCGTCCCGATCGAGTCCAAGTATGCATTCAGGTATGGTGATTTCAGCTCCTCGGCTGCACTGAGATCGAGAAATAAGTAAAAATACACAAGCACACATGCATCATATAGACACCTATTCCTTTTCGTCAGCTATATACACAGCCAGCTTCACTTGGACCCAAACCCAGAATGATCATAACTATTAAGCATGCAAAGTGAGGTTCTTATACAATGCTAATTAGAGGATTATAGGCCAAAGAACCATTTTGTGTGAATCTTTGTATTTGCATAAAATGAAACTGCAATCAGAGGATTAGCCCAGTTACCTATAAAATCTAATATAAGACGGCCATCACAAACCCTTCCCGAAGGATGTCCAAAGAAGGTTTCTCCATTGGGTTGATAAACCTCTGACAATGCGGCAGATCTTCCTCCGGTGTCCGAGTTTGAGTCTCCAAAGTTGAATACTGCTGGAAACTCGCATCTCCGTGTACCGCTGCTGCCCAACACCACCGCTGGAAGCACCAAGAAGGCCAAAACCACGAGCCGCAACACACCATATAGCCTCATCGAATCCATGGTTGTCCTAGCAACATCCCTTGTCAGTGCCAAAAGAGTTGCACTCTCATCTTGTTTATACTTCTGCGAGCTAAAGAGTGAATGTCGGCAGCGTGAGAGTTACCGACATATCGTGGACTTCGATTTTCAAAGATGCGGGCTTTTGGCATTTGTTTTGGAGTAACGATAAATGTAGAACAGTTTTTACAATTTTTTTTTTTATAATTATGCTTTCAAAATAGGATATTTATGTAAAGAACGTTATTTTAAAGTTATTTTATAAAAATCTTTCTTCATTTAAAACATAATTAGATAAAATATTATAAAAATAATTATATGTCAATCATTTTCTTTTGTTATGCAAGTAAACACATGTAAATTGTTTTTTATTTTATTGGCACCAAGAATCTGATAATAAAGCCCGAATGCGGCCAAGATCTTTTGAATCCCCTCCCCACGTATAAAAAAAAAAAATGCGGTGGAATCATATGCCAGTCACAATCGTGTATAATCTGTTTCGAATTGTCCATTTTACTCGCAATAAAAGATAAAAAGGAGAGAAATATCATTTACAATAATAATTAGTTGAGCATTATACTGTACTTACATTCTACTCTCATTCCACTGCAATATTTCCGATAATTGTGGAATTTTTTTAACACAAAAGTTTATCCAATTATTACAAATAATGTCACAACAACATTATAAATTAAAAGTCGCATAAAAATGACAAATAATATCGCATTAACATTAACACAATAAATCATAAATTTTCTAATATTTCTTCCTGATCAGATGTTTGCCCCACTAGATGATCTTATCGTAATCACCCTAATCTTGGCTATAAAGGAATACGACAAATTCTCTCTATCTTCTATATTTTATGTTTTCATATCACTTCACATGACCCAATGAAAGGTCTACAAAATTGTGATTCACATAAATTTCTTATTTTGATAAGATAAGATATTTTGGCCTTTATCACTGAACTGCATTATGATGTTTATTTTTTTTGTAGGGCTAAAGTGGGCATGATAACTTACAACTCAATATTAAATGAAGGGTAGTTTTGTAATATTAAAGTTCATTTTTAATAAAGAGGCTTAATTATATTGGTTGATTGTGAAATTAAATGCAAAAGAGTTTCAAGAATATTGTAGGAATATGAAAAAAAAAAAGAAGAAATAATCACAGCTTGTAGCATGTATGGCAGTGAGCAGCAACAAGAGAATGCCGCAAATGTTAGAAGCCTCCATCCAAGGCGTGCGAAAATAGTCACGGATCAAGACCAAATCTGTATCTGTGTTTCGAGCATATTATATAAATCTTTGTGTTTTTGTCTAAACTTAAAGCTTGGGATTTCCAATACTCCGTATGCATATTTTAGAATATTGTTAAGATTGATATCAAGAAAATACCAAAAGGATGCAGAGCATCGAAAACTATTCTGTATTACTTCAGAATTGTACTTTTACATTAAAGCATAAATGCTTTATATACAATGTATAATAAGCGGGAAAGAAATATTTTGAATATCTAAGTAATAGACCTAACATAATTCTGTTACTAAAATTAAACAGAAATAACAGAAAAGTAACAGAAACAATTCTATCTCTAATACCCCCCCTTCAAGCTGGAGCATGTATGTTGATAAGGCCCATCTTGGATACAAGATCAAAAAACAAAGGAAATCCTAATGGTTTAGTAAAACAATCTTGATGACAAGAGGAAACATGAAAGAGCTTCACAACTTCTGCTTGAACCTTGTCAGGAACAAAGTGACAATCTATTTCTATGTGCTTTGATCTTTCATGAAACATTGGATTAGTGGCAATATGAATGGTAGCCTTGTTGTCACAATAGAGAGCAACAGCTTGAGAATGAGGAACTTGTAAATCATGGAGCAGAGAAAGTAACCAGACAAGCTCACAAACTGTGTTAGCCATGGCTCGATATTCAGATTCAGCTGAGGATCTAGAGACTATGCATTGCTTCTTGGATTTCCATGAAATGAGGGATGTGCCAAGAAAAATACAGAAACCTGTTATGGATCTTCGAATGTCCTGACAACCAGCCCAATCTGAGTCAGCAAAAGCAGTCAAGTGAAGGTTAGAGCTAGTAGGAAAAAACAAGCCTTGGCTAGGAGAATCTTTAATGTATTGCAATATTCTCTGAGCAGCATGAAGATGAGGCAGTCGAGGAGTGTCCATAAATTGGCTTAAGGTGTGAACTGCAAAAGTGATATCTGGCCGTGTGATAGTAAGATAAAGAAGTCTGCCCACCAATCTCCTATAGGACTTAGGATCTTCCAAAAGAGCACCATCAGCTCGAGAGAGCTTGAGATGTTGTTCCATCGGGGTTTTCACAGGTTTAGAACCTATGAATCCAGTGTCTGATAAGATCTCTAAGGCATATTTCCTTTGAGACAAAGATATACCAGAACTGTTCCTTGCAACTTCCAAACCCAAAAAATACTTTAAAGACCCAAGATCCTTAAGTTTGAATTTCTGATCAAGGAATGTTTTAAAAAGATTGACAGCTTCTATATCATTGCTAGCAATGAGAATGTCATCCACATATACTAGTAAGGCAATGAAATTGGTACCTTGTAGTCCTGTGAAAAGAGAGTAATCTGTTTTGGATTGTTTAAAACCAAGATCAAGAATGGTAGAAGAAAACTTAGCAAACCATTGTCTTTATGCTTACTTTAAACCATACAATGATTTGTTCAACCTACAAACTCTTGTATCATTTTTATCACCAAAACCAGAAGGCAAGGACATATAAACTTCTTCCAACAAATCTCCATGAAGAAAGGCATTGTTGACATCCAATTGAATTAGATGCCAACCTTTTGCAGCTGC
>QEOT01009499.1:28702-46300 GCA_003123785.1 Pterocarya stenoptera
ACATGGACGGCATTTGACAATATTTATACACTCCCTGACTGATTTCATTTCTTTTCACCAAATTCAGCAAATGTAGACTGGTAGAGCGGAATATTTCAGATAGTTAAGAAAACCAAAGCAGTTTCTGCAAGTACAGTTCATCATTCAACCCAGAATAACATTTCAGTCAAATGCATCTAAAAAATATCACAAGGACTCGTATATGTCATTTCCCCGAAGACATTGAATTCGAGCGAGCTTTTTACGATGGAACTGAAATGAGCTTTTATGATAGTCAAAACAGTATAGAACCTTGAACATAAAAACGGATATAGACTTGTATCTGATAATCACCAAGAATACCAACTTCATTCAAAAGTTACTTTTCTGCTAATTTGATCATTAGTACACAAAGAACTAAATGGATGTGAATGGCAAATACGGGAGAGCGTGTGACAACCCGATTCGAAAGCATTAGAGGTGAAAGATGAGTAAATCCTATTGGACCTTAATTACTTTTAATGGGCCAATATCTCCAAAAAAAGATATCGAGAGAAAAGAATTTAATTTTAAGCGATTCTACGTACTAATATGTGTATTCATTCAATGTGATTGGTCAAAAAGTAAATTTTATTGAAAATAGTGTTAATTTAAATTTAAAATATGAAGGCAACGAGATTAGTATGCATATTGGTACGTAAACTTCCTTGTACATAGTAAAACTCCAAGCGAGATTTTCAAAATAATTTTGGATAAGCACATAGACTACAACTCTCAAGGTTAGCTGGAAATTTATTAATTTCGGCCCGTATGTTCGAAAATTATTTTAAGTCCTATTAAGGTTTAGTAATTATTGTTGAGATGGTATTAATGAGCTAAGTTTTTAGGAAGCTCAAAGGATCAAGAACCAGGGTAGCTGGTCCAAGGTTTAAGCCTAATTGTGATTGTCCATCCCACGTAAAAAGCACGTACACAGAATTTTGGGTTTTCAGCTACCTACAAATATACAAATAAACGCACTTAATCACGTAGGCCCTAAGCACCTTCATCTTCATCCTCTGGAGTCTAGGGTTGCCGCCACACACAATTTCCTCCCCAAGCCACTTAGCCTTAACGGTTTTGTTCATCTAGGCCACAACCAGAACACTAGTAGCAAACAAGACACCTCCCAGTGCCATGCATTCCGTTGACCCAACTCTATAACCAAGCACCACTATCCACCGCCACCACTCTGTTATTCCAATATGCAACTACCACCTTTTGAGCCTCATCCACACTGCAGTAGCTACGTCCAGCCCTCTATGTCACCCATTGCACAATAGTGCCACAAGAAGACCAAGAGTCACGCTGCCGTAAAACCGCTACAAGCCTATGCCGGAAGCAACCGAGTTGACTAGCTTCAAGCGACTCTCATGAAAACATGCACACGAACGGAGGGAACGCCAGCCGAGGTCCTATGTTTACCATAACAAAAACAAAGCAGTCTTGAGACTAACTGCCTCCCCGTCTCACCCAAGAGCCACCGTGTAAGGCCACATCCCACCTCGGCCAGCCCCTAGCCAGGCACAGGCGCCTACTATATCTTCACCGTCGTACCATGTTGCGACCACCACAAGCCGCTACAAACCCAAGCCGAGAGCAACTCGGCCATCTCTAGCCCATGTACGTAGCCACCATTGAAACACCCATGGCCGCACCGCTGTGAACAACCTTCACTCTGCTTTGGCCTTCCTCTCTCTCGCGTGAACACCCATCCTTTATCCTTCACTGCTGTATCCACATCAGGTTGAAGCAAATAGAGTTCGTTTAGCAAACCAGAGTTCTACAGGGGTTACTTTTTCTAAAAGGGTAATGATACCTTTACAATTGATTTACTACTTATTTACTACTTTAACTATATTTGAAATTTTTTATTTTTTATCATTTTCTTTTAAATATTTTTTTAATATCCTTAATTATTAAGAAAAAATTAAAAAATAATAATTTTATTAATAATCACTTCCTTAACCATTAAGTAAAATAAAAAATTAATAAAAAAATCAAATAAAAAAAAAAAAGTAAATGAGTAGTAGGATAGTAGTAATACTATCATTTTCCTTTCTAAAAATCTGCCTATGACTACTAGTGCATCAAAAGTTGAAAGGATGCAACATTCCCACATTAATGAAGACTTTACCAATTTAGAGCACTGGTAGTGGCTTCTCTGTCTTCATCTTCATCTTCAAATTTAAAGAATCTGTCTTTAAAAAGGTCTGCATTGACTTCTTCATCTTTATATTTTTACATAACTATAAACAGTCATTCTTTAAATATGAAGAAGCACTGTTCATTCTTTAAATATTATTTTACTATTTTTTTTCTCTCTCATACACATTAAAATTAACTTTGTAAAATTTATATTAAAATAATTTTGATACATAAAATTTGTATTAAGTTGATAATACAAATTGGATGCTAATTATAAAATATATATAGAAAATAATTTTAGAAAACAAATAAAAAAAATATTTTATTATTATTTGGTTCAAATTTATATAAATCAATGTGAGAATCATTCTTCTAATACAAAACAATTTTTTAAAAGAGATAATTTTAAAGATATATATAGAGAAATCATTACTAGTGCTCTTACGAGTGAAAATGGATATGTCTCCTTGTTTTGATAGTTGGGGTTTGTTAGCAGAAAGCCCACATGCTAGTACTCTGACAGAGGATGATTTCCTTGAAATGGTATTAGTGTTCTAGCTTAGTTTCTCTGTTCTAATTGAGATCACTAATCTCTCTCTCTGCCTAACTTGATGTTGAATCCCAGTAAATTTTAGGTTTTGCATTCTTTATCAAATGCCTGCTTTGTGAATTATCCGCCAATGGAAACTTTATCCTTGGTGTCTTTTTTTAGTTCGATTTACATGGTTGTTGAGAAAAATATGATGATGGCTTAGGATTGGAACTTTTTCGATTCCTGATAAACTGCATTTCGTGGTTTCTTATTGCAATCTTATGAAGAATATCTGGAGCATACCAGAAGTAGCAAACAGTTATGCCTCCCTGTCAGTACGTTTATCTTACTACATTTCACAGATTTTTATCTCCTTTTATTTCTAATTAGTCGCTCATATTATTATTTTAAGACTACTATATACCTTCCGTGTGGTGACTGACATCTCTATTGAGCATGATTTATAATATGGATCTATGCACATTGTCTCTCATACATTTTTTGGATAATTAAAGTGTCATGTTCGTAACTTATGCGGTTCTGTTTTCATCATTCTAGAGAGTTATTATGGTTATTGTGGATAAATATCAGTGCAGTAGTGATTCATCCAACATCTGATTTTAAACCAAGAGGTATCTTGGGGCCCCATCAGTGGGATGTTCTGAATCATGATGTGAGTAGAGTCTAAATAGCAGTCACCGGAGCTGTTCCAACCGCACCTATCTCCTGACTCATTCTATTGTTTTGAAAATAATTAGAATCTAGTCAAGTGGGACAGGTGGGTGGACCTTCCCGGTGGTCAACCAATCCTAAACTGAGTCATTACTACTGTCTGACAGGTTGCTGGACCGTCTGGGAAAATGAAAGAGTCATCAAGAAGCAAAAAGCATGATGAAAATTTGTAAGCCTATTTCTAAAAACCGGGGCTTGATCATTTTCTCAAATCACCATTTGTTTTACTTGGTGAAATGTTGTGCAGAAATTCAAGCTCTAAAGCTAACATGTGTTGCTCACGTAAGAGGACTCATTGTTGATCTCAGAAATAATCGCTTCTTTGACGTAGGAAAGCTTCTTTCTCTCTCCGGAAGGTGTTGCTGTTTTCAGGAGTTTCGCCATTTCTTGCAAGGCAATCCTGTGAAGTTTTTTGTTCTTTCCGCAAATTGGGACTCGATATGTTGTTATGTTGTATAAAATCGAACCATAACATAATCTCATAACGAGACTTATTACTGGGGCTGGTTGCCAACTTGTACATATATTGATGCAACATTGGCTCTCTCTCTCTCTCTCTCTGATACGTCTATAAATCAAGAGAGGTTTGGGGAATGAAAGCTATGGCATGATTGTACAATTTTAAGGATGGATCCAGAATTTTTGCGAGTTTGAAAGTAGGAGAAATGATGGTAAGAAAGTTAAAAAACAACACAAAGTGCTAGGAACAAGGGCTTCGGGAGAGCAGCCAAATCTGTCTTGTATTCAGCCCAAGTCTCTTTTGCAGCTGTGTTAGAATGAAAGACTTCAGAAAATCCATTAGCAATTTTAACATCAATTTATTGTAACGTATTGGGATTTTTTAGTAGAGAGAAGAATGAGAATAATAAAATAATCATGCAAGACATGAGGATTTAACTCTTTCTAACGTAAAAAGAAAACTGGATATTGATTGCCAAAATCATCAGTTTAATTGGGAACCTTAACTATTATTTGGAAAGAAATATTTTAGTCGCAAATAGATTATATTAAAGTAATTTTATAAATTGATGTGGTTTCACGTAATTCGTCAGATTGTAAAGTTATTTTTATTGTCAAGTAAATCTAACGAATCACATGAAATTACATCAGTTTGTATTTTATAGAATTGATTTTGTAATATATTTGTATTTATAGGCTGTGCTTCGTTTGTTTTCACAACTCTTCTTAATTTATTTTATCTAATCTTATTTAATTATTATAATTTTTTAAAAATATTTATATAAAATAAAATAAATAATTTAATTTTTTTAAATTTAAAAATAATATTAATATTAAAAATATATATTAATAAAATACTGTTGGGCATAGTCTGGTCAAGCCCTCGTGCCGTCAGCTCGTGCATTCTTTATTTTTTTACTTCGTCGTTTGTGGCATTGGTAGGTAGAAAAAAGGGATTGAGGGACGCGATGTGCTCAACTCCTATAGGAAAAAGTTTCTTTCAAGCGAGATTAGGCACTAAAACGCGTATCAATGCTGATATAGAAGATATTTGTTTAATAAAATGATGTAAATCGAAGATAAATATGATTTTTATGAGATAGAGAACTTTTTTCTTCTTTTATTTAATCATTATAATTTTTTTTTTAATTTTCACACAAAATTAAATAAATAATTCAATTTTTTTTAAAGTTTAAAATAAAAATAATATTAAAAAAATCAATTTTAATAATATTTGATTTAATTTTTAATTTTAATTTCACCTCATCACATCTGCAAACGAAGCCGATAGGTTTGGCAATTAAGATCAGACATAAAATTTTCATCTCATCTCATCATTATAAGTTTTTTTAATTTTTACATAAAATATAATAAATAATTTAACTTTTTTAAATATTAAAATAATAATAATATTAAAAAATAATATTTTTAATTTTTATCTAAAATAAAAAATTCTTGTTTCGCTATCGAAACCTATCCTAATCCTCTTTGGTGTGAGGCCACAAAGAGAGTTCCAATCGTTGTATGTATTAGGACTCTTATGACTTATACGTGGGTGGTCTAGGATCGATTGCAAAAGAAAATCGGATGAATTTGTTGACAAAGCAATGCATTCATTCTCACAAGCGAGAAAATTATTATTTATTTGTTGGGCACAAGACTGGGCAAGCCCTTGTGCCGCCATCTCGTGCATTCTTGATTTTCTACGTTGTCGTTTGCGGCATTGGTAGGTAGAAAAATGGATCGAGGGCGGCGATGTGCTCAACTCCTATTGGAAAAGTTTCTTTGAAGCGTGTTCGCCCACAAACAGTAGTAGTATTAGATTGGTTAAATGTATTTTTAAATTTTAGTTAATATTATATTTTTTTATATTTATATATTTTATTTAAATTTAATTTTTACATTGGATTAGTCATTTATTCTTTCTATAATAATAAAATATTATTAAATTAATAATTTTGTTATTTAATTTTTTTACATCATATTTTATAATTTTCTCAATTTAATATTAATAATAATTATATTCTAATTAAATTAATATTAAAAAAACATATTTTCAATGGTAATTTAATACTAAAATCCAAAAATTGAGATTAAACTTATCTAATATCGAGCAATATTGTTTATCTTTGTTCTTTAACTGCACTTTGTCCGTGGAATATTGTGTTGTACTCGAGTGGCTTCACACAAGAGTATGGATTTCTTAAGCGGAATCATCTATCTCTGCCTCTCCTGGACCGTAATCCAAGCCTTCCGCATATTTCGAAGAAGCAAAGCGATTCCCAAAAAGCTTCCTCCAGGTCCCAAACCTTTTCCGGTCATCGGAAACTTGTTTGATCTCGGAGATAAACCACACAAGTCCCTCTCCAAGCTTGCCCAGACTCATGGCCCCATAATGAGCCTAAAGCTTGGCCAAGTAACAACCGTAATCATCTCTTCAGCGCACACGGCTAAACAAGTCCTCCACACACACGACCAACTCCTGTCCAACCGAACCGTCCCGGACGCGCTCCGAGCCAACAAACATAACGAGTACGGCATGCCCTGGATGCCCATTTCGACCCAGTGGAGAAGCCTTCGTAAGCTGTGTAGCAACCAACTATTCTCCAACAAAATACTCGATGCCAACCAAGATAGCCGCTATAAGAAAGTGCAAGCGCTCCTCGCCGAAATACATCAGAGCAGTGTAACCGGCGAGGTAGTAGATATCGGCAGGGCGGCTTTCAAGACTGTGCTTAATCTGTTATCGAACACCGTTTTCTCAGTGGATTTAGCCGACCCAAATTCTGAAACTGCTACAGAGTTCAAGGAGATTGCCCGGAATATCATGATTGAAGCAGGGAAACCAAACATGGCAGATTATTTTCCTATGCTCAAGAAGATCGACCCCCAAGGCATAAGGCAGCGCATGACAGTTCATTTTGGGAAGCTAATAGAACTCTTTGACCGCATGATCAGCCAACGGTTGCAGTTGAGAAAAATGCCTAGTTATATCACCAATAATGACATGTTAGATACCCTTCTCAACATCAGTGAAGAGAACAACGACGAGATGGACAAAACTATAATACAAAATTTGTTCCTGGTAACTAGTTTAGTCTATGTTCTTCTTGGGCGTTGATGAATATGGTTGTGATGTTCAAAGACTATTCTAACTGTTTTATTTTCCAAATTAGGACCTATTTGTTGCGGGCACTGATACAACTTCCGCCACACTAGAATGGGCAATGGCAGAGCTACTCCACAACCCAGAAACTTTGTCAAAAGCCAAAGCAGAATTGGAACAGGTAATTGGCAAAGGCAACCCAGTCGAGGAATCGGATATCATCCGGTTGCCGTACTTGCAAGCAATAATCAAAGAAACATTCCGGTTGCACCCAGCAGCTCCTTTGTTACTGCCGAGGAAGGCCGAAGCAGATGTGGAAATCAACGGCTATATTATCCCAAAGAATGCACAGGTGCTGGTGAATGCATGGGCTATAGGACGAGATCCGAGTATATGGGACAACGCAGATTCATTTATGCCGGAGAGGTTCTTTGGGTCAGAAATTGATGTTAGAGGGCGGAACTTTGAGCTTATACCGTTTGGTGGGGGAAGAAGAATATGTCCTGGTTTGCCATTGGCAACACGAATGTTGCACTTAATGTTAGGTTCGCTTATCCACGCCTTCGATTGGAAGCTTGAAGATGGGTTTGAAAAAGAGGACATGAACATGGAAGATAAGTTTGGCTTAACTTTACAGATTGCTCATCCAGTGAAAGCTGTCCCTATTCCAGTATGAAGATGGTTGAAGAATTTACTTGTTTTAGTCTAAAATAATGTCCCCTCCATTCCAAAACCAAGCATGTAAGACTAGTGTTTTCTTTTGACTTGTTTGTACTAGAGGTGTTATCGTGGAATGAGATGTTCTTATTTGGAGGAAATTTTGTGTTTTTTTTACTTAAAAAGTTTATGAAAATTAGACTGAAAATGCTGAAATCTACTTTTTCATAATGGATAGTTGATACAAATTATACAATGCATCTAAATTTTGAAGACAAGTCGTCCCTTGCGAGTTGAATGGCAGTGGGACCAAGTCATGGGCGGTAGTCCTTTCTGAATTATCAAATCACTTCCCTATTTTAGGCTGCTGTCTATGTATCCAACATTACATACGTGTAAGGATTAGGCTGAGTATTGAGTTGAATTGATTTTTTTAATTTAAATTTTATTTTAAATTTATGAATAATAATAGTTGAGATAAGAAGTAAGTTTTGTAAAGTTTATTTAAAATGAATTTAAATGTATTTATAAATTAAAATAAGTTTAGATATATTTATAAAAATTATAAAATATATGAATCTTATTATCACTGTTCACCTCCTATTATGGTACAGTCGGCGCAGCTGTAAACAAAAACTTATAAAAAAGAATGAAAGCCGATGCTTACTGCTATTTGTTTTATACATATATTCCTTTTAATTATAAATTTTTTTTAATGATAAAATGTCTCTTTCAAATCTTTCAAATCAGATTTGTCGGTTGTGGACATGAGTTTAAAATTGGAGTGAATTCCGTCCGCATAAAAAGTTTGATTGGATGTCGAGGGCAGTTGAAAATTAAACGAATCCAAACGGATCAGACTTTAGCGTGCAATTGTTATCTTCAGATTGAGAACATCTGGTTGTCAATGACTTTGAACCGAAATTCCCTTATTTTATCTTTATTTTACACGCACTAGCTCCTCTATTATTGACTTTAAAGACTTTTAAAAATCATATTTCCTTTTCTGGGAAACTGAAGCACAGAAGCTGTTATCCATCTTCGCATACCGTAGCATTGACCCTTCCGAGCTGTGTTTTTACCGTTGGTCTACGAAGGAATAGAAGTCATCTTCGTTCTCTGATCTCTCCGTTGGGAGTTTCAATAGACAAGGATGGATTCCTTGAGCAGTATCATATATCTTTGCCTCGCCTGGACCCTGATCCAAACCTTCCGAATGTTTACAAGAAGCAAAGCAATTCCCAGAAAACTTCCACCAGGTCCTAAACCTTTTCCGGTAATCGGAAACCTCTTCGATCTCGCTGTTGACAAACCATACAACTCCATTGTCGAGCTTGCCCAGATTTATGGCCCCATAATGAGCTTAAAGCTAGGCCAAGTAACCACAGTGATAATTTCTTCAGAGCACACGGCTAAACAAGTTCTTCAAACACACGACCAACACCTGTCCAACCGAACCGTCCCAGACGCGCTCCGAGTCCACAAACATGACGAGTACGGCTTGCCCTGGATGCCCATTTCAGCCTAGTGGAGAAATCTTCGTAAGATATGTAATGGCAAACTGTTCGCCAACAAAATACTCGATGCCAACCAAGCTGTCCGATACGACAAAGTGCAAGCGCTCCTCTCAGAAACTCGTCAAAGCAGTTTAATCGGTGAGGCGGTAGATATTGGCAGAGCAGCTTCCAAGACTGCACTAAGTATGTTGTCGAACACGATTTTTTCGGTGGATTTGGCCGATCCGACTTCTGACAAGGCTAGGGAATTCAAGGAGACCGCGCGAGATATCACTACTGTGGCAGGAAAACCAAACTTGGTAGATCTTTTCCCTCTACTTAAGAAGATCGATCCACAAGGCGTAAGGCATTGCATGGCGGTTCACTTTGGTAAGCTAATGGACATCTTTATGGGACAATGCAGATTCATTTATGCCGGAGAGGTTCTTTGGGTCAGAAATTGATGTTAGAGGGCGGAACTTTGAGCTTATACCGTTTGGTGGGGGAAGAAGAATATGTCCTGCTTTGCCATTGGCAATACGAATGTTGCAATTGATGTTAGGTTCGCTTATCCACGCCTTCGATTGGAAGCTTGAAGATGGGTTTGAAAAAGAGGACATGAAACATGGAAGATAAGTTTGGCTTAACCGTACAGATTGCTCATCCAGTGAAAGCTGTCCCTATTCCAGTCTGAAGATGCTTGAAGATAGTCTAAAATAATGTCCCCTCCATTCCGAAACCAAGCTATGTAAACAGTCAAGACTACTTTTTTTTCTTTTGATTTGTTTGTACTTGAGGTGTTATCGGTGAATAAGATGTTCTAATTTGGAGGAATTTATTTTTTTAACGTAAAAAGTTTATGAAAATTAGACTGAAAATGCTGAAATCTTACTTTTTCATAATGGAGAGTTGATACAATGCATCTAAATTTGTAGACAAGTCTTCCCTTGGGAGGTGAATGGCAGTGGCTCCACGTGCCATTCAAGGATATGTGTCAAGGATCAGTTGAGGTTTGGCGGTCGAGATTACCTCAAGTCCTGTAAAACTTTTTTAAAAGAGATAAAATTGTTTAAAAAATAATTTAAAGATTTTGAAAAAAGAATGTTTAGAAAATCAAATTCAATGAGAAAAGAAAGGGCAGTGCTAGTAGGCAAAACGCTGGGCATACTGCTGCTACAAGTTACAACTATTTTTATAAAATATTTTTTAATATCTTTAATCAAAAATAAAAAATAAAATAAAATATTTAAAACGAATACTTTGAAGGGAGCCCCTCCAGCCGGACACGGTGTAATTGGAGAATGTTCACCCTCCAATGAGAGGGTAACACGTAGCAGGTGTAGTGAATTTATAGTAGATGCAAAATACAGAAACACATTCTAAAAATAACTCTATTCTCTCTATTTCTCCACTCTTTTTTAGTTTCTCTCGATAGTGGACACGGTGCATTTGCCCAATCACAAATAAGGATAAAGGATTTCCCTAGAAACAAAGAAATTAATCAAATATAGCAAGCCATTACCAATGCTCTAACAAATCAAGATCAAGATTGTTGTCCCGTGGACATACTGAGGAAAACACTTTTTTCAAATAAGTTTTTTCAAGGAAAAATCTTTCTGGAAAAACAGGAAGGAAGAACTAACCATAAAATAGAAAATAAATTGAGAAAAGTCCCTAATATGAAATTTTGAAAAAAATGACTAAACAACCTTCAAAAATAAGCAAATGCATTCAAACCCTAAATCTATAAAATTACATATAAAAAAATCCAAAGATAATCGGAAAAAGACATTATAAAAAAACAAACAAAAATTTTTCTTAAGAGTTCAAGGCCTTAGAGCGCTTGAGATTGGCTATAGAAGAAGAGGAAGAAGAAGTAGCAACAGCCAACGACGCATTGCAGGGTGAAGTGGAAGGGAGGGAGAGAGAGAGAGAGAGAGAGAGNTGCAAGCAATAATCAAAGAAACATTCCGGTTGCACCCAGCAGCTCCTTTGTTACTGCCGAGGAAGGCCGAAGCAGATGTGGAAATCAACGGCTATATTATCCCAAAGAATGCACAGGTGCTGGTGAATGCATGGGCTATAGGACGAGATCCGAGTATATGGGACAACGCAGATTCATTTATGCCGGAGAGGTTCTTTGGGTCAGAAATTGATGTTAGAGGGCGGAACTTTGAGCTTATACCGTTTGGTGGGGGAAGAAGAATATGTCCTGGTTTGCCATTGGCAACACGAATGTTGCACTTAATGTTAGGTTCGCTTATCCACGCCTTCGATTGGAAGCTTGAAGATGGGTTTGAAAAAGAGGACATGAACATGGAAGATAAGTTTGGCTTAACTTTACAGATTGCTCATCCAGTGAAAGCTGTCCCTATTCCAGTATGAAGATGGTTGAAGAATTTACTTGTTTTAGTCTAAAATAATGTCCCCTCCATTCCAAAACCAAGCATGTAAGACTAGTGTTTTCTTTTGACTTGTTTGTACTAGAGGTGTTATCGTGGAATGAGATGTTCTTATTTGGAGGAAATTTTGTGTTTTTTTTACTTAAAAAGTTTATGAAAATTAGACTGAAAATGCTGAAATCTACTTTTTCATAATGGATAGTTGATACAAATTATACAATGCATCTAAATTTTGAAGACAAGTCGTCCCTTGCGAGTTGAATGGCAGTGGGACCAAGTCATGGGCGGTAGTCCTTTCTGAATTATCAAATCACTTCCCTATTTTAGGCTGCTGTCTATGTATCCAACATTACATACGTGTAAGGATTAGGCTGAGTATTGAGTTGAATTGATTTTTTTAATTTAAATTTTATTTTAAATTTATGAATAATAATAGTTGAGATAAGAAGTAAGTTTTGTAAAGTTTATTTAAAATGAATTTAAATGTATTTATAAATTAAGATAAGTTTAGATATATTTATAAAAATTATAAAATATATGAATCTTATTATCACTGTTCACCTCCTATTATGGTACAGTCGGCGCAGCTGTAAACAAAAACTTATAAAAAAGAATGAAGGCCGATGATTACTGCTATTTGTTTTATACATATATTCCTTTTAATTATAAATTTTTTTTAATGATAAAATGTCTCTTTCAAATCCTTCAAATCAGATTTGTCGGTTGTGTACATGAGTTTAAAATTGGAGTGAATTCCTTCCGCATAAAACGTTTGATTGGATGTCGAGGGCAGTTGAAAATTAAACGAATCCAAACGGATCAGACTTTAGCGTGCAATTGTTATCTTCAGATTGAGAACATCTGGTTGTCAATGACTTTGAACCGAAATTCCCTTATTTTATCTTTATTTTACACGCACTAGCTCCTCTATTATTGACTTTAAAGACTTTTAAAAATCATATTTCCTTTTCTGGGAAACTGAAGCACAGAAGCTGTTATCCATCTTCGCATACCGTAGCATTGACCCTTCCGAGCTGTGTTTTTACCGTTGGTCTACGAAGGAATAGAAGTCATCTTCGTTCTCTGATCTCTCCGTTGGGAGTTTCAATAGACAAAGATGGATTTCTTGAGCAGTATCATATATCTTTGCCTCGCCTGGACCCTGATCCAAACCTTCCGAATGTTTACAAGAAGCAAAGCAATTCCCAGAAAACTTCCACCAGGTCCTAAACCTTTTCCGGTAATCGGAAACCTCTTCGATCTCGCTGTTGACAAACCATACAACTCCATTGTCGAGCTTGCCCAGATTTATGGCCCCATAATGAGCTTAAAGCTAGGCCAAGTAACCACAGTGATAATTTCTTCAGAGCACACGGCTAAACAAGTTCTTCAAACACACGACCAACACCTGTCCAACCGAACCGTCCCAGACGCGCTCCGAGTCCACAAACATGACGAGTACGGCTTGCCCTGGATGCCCATTTCAGCCTAGTGGAGAAATCTTCGTAAGATATGTAATGGCAAACTGTTCGCCAACAAAATACTCGATGCCAACCAAGCTGTCCGATACGACAAAGTGCAAGCGCTCCTCTCAGAAACTCGTCAAAGCAGTTTAATCGGTGAGGCGGTAGATATTGGCAGAGCAGCTTCCAAGACTGCACTAAGTATGTTGTCGAACACGATTTTTTCGGTGGATTTGGCCGATCCGACTTCTGACAAGGCTAGGGAATTCAAGGAGACCGCGCGAGATATCACTACTGTGGCAGGAAAACCAAACTTGGTAGATCTTTTCCCTCTACTTAAGAAGATCGATCCACAAGGCGTAAGGCATTGCATGGCGGTTCACTTTGGTAAGCTAATGGACATCTTTATGGGACAATGCAGATTCATTTATGCCGGAGAGGTTCTTTGGGTCAGAAATTGATGTTAGAGGGCGGAACTTTGAGCTTATACCTTTTGGTGGGGGAAGAAGAATATGTCCTGCTTTGCCATTGGCAATACGAATGTTGCAATTGATGTTAGGTTCGCTTATCCACGCCTTCGATTGGAAGCTTGAAGATGGGTTTGAAAAAGAGGACATGAGCATGGAAGATAAGTTTGGCTTAACCTTACAGATTGCTCATCCAGTGAAAGCTGTCCCTATTCCAGTCTGAAGATGCTTGAAGATAGTCTAAAATAATGTCCCCTCCATTCCGAAACCAAGCTATGTAAACAGTCAAGACTACTTTTTTTCTTTTGATTTGTTTGTACTTGAGGTGTTATCGGTGAATAAGATGTTCTTATTTGGAGGAATTTATTTTTTTAACTTAAAAAGTTTATGAAAATTAGACTGAAAATGCTGAAATCTTACTTTTTCATAATGGAGAGTTGATACAATGCATCTAAATTTGTAGACAAGTCGTCCCTTGGGAGGTGAATGGCAGTGGCTCCACGTGCCATTCAAGGATATGTGTCAAGGATCAGTTAAGGTTTGGCGGTCGAGATTACCTCAAGTCCTGTAAAACTTTTTTAAAAGAGATAAAATTGTTTAAAAAATAATTTAAAGATCTTGAAAAAAGAATGTTTAGAAAATCAAATTCAATGAGAAAAGAAAGGGCAGTGCTAGTAGGCAAAACGCTGGGCATACTGCTGCTACAAGTTACAACTATTTTTATAAAATATTTTTTAATATCTTTAATCAAAAATAAAAAATAAAATAAAATATTTAAAACGAATACTTTGAAGGGAGCCCCTCCAGCCGGACACGGTGTAATTGGAGAATGTTCACCCTCCAATAAGAGGGTAACACTTAGCAGGTGTAGTGAATTTATAATAGATGCAAAATACAGAAACACATTCTAAAAATAACTCTATTCTCTCTATTTCTCCACTCTTTTTCAGTTTCTCTCGATAGTGGACACGGTGCACTTGCCCAATCACAAATAAGGATAAAGGATTCCACTAAAAACAAAGAAATTAATCAAATATAGCAAGACATTACCAATGCTCTAACAAATCAAGATCAAGATTGTTGTCCCGTGGACGTACTGAGGAAAACACTTTTTGCAAATAAGTTTTTTTAAGGAAAAATCTTCCCGAAAAAACAGAAACAAAGAACTAACCATAAAATAGAAAATAAATTGAGAAAAGTCCCTAATATGAAATTTTGAAAAAAATGACTAAACAACCTCCAAAAATAAGCAAATGCATTCAAACCCTAAATCTATAAAATTACATATAAAAAAAATCCAAAGATAATCGGAAAAAGACATTATAAAAAAACAAACAAAAATTTTTCTTGAGAGTTCAAGGCCTTAGAGCGCTTGAGATTGGCTATAGAAGAAGAGGAAGAAAAAGTAGCAACAGCCAACGACGCATTGGAGGGTGAAGTGGAAGAGGGGGAGAGAGAGAGAGAGAGAGAGAGAGTGGAATGTTGAGAAAATCCAAAGAGGTATAGAGTGCGATGCAGTTCACAATAAATTTGATAGAATTATGAAGCGGCACCTTGTCATTGGAGGGTGTAAAACGCCCAAAGACACTACATCCTATTTTAAGATAAGAAAGAGAAATTTGAAATATCAAATTATCATTTTTCGAAAATAAATTATACATTCTTGTTATAATTGTCATTCTATTCTTATCATATTTATAGAACTTTAATTTTAATTTTTTTAAAATTAAATTATGTAATTAGTTGGGAGCGATATTGATCGCGACAAAAAGGGGCAAGCCCTCCCATTTAACTTTCAACTTTGGATGGGAGAGGAAAATTCCTCTTTCACTATTGAGAGTGCTGCTGCCACTTGGAGACTGTTGCTAGTCATTCCACTATCTAGTGCTCAAATGAAATTCTGTATTTAATAATTTTTTTTATATTTATCATCAATTTTTTCATCATGATATATGTAGTATTAGATAATTAAAAATAATTTATTATACTTTACTTATAAACCCATCATTTAATCACAAGTCATTTAGATTCATCGTCACTCACCCCCCAAGTCCCCCAATGTGGAATTTAGATAGAAGTTATCCTTTCAGAGATCCTTTATTGGGAAAACACATATATAAATGAATGAGACATGAACAGCTCCTCCAAAAAAAAAAAGATCCGATGAATTTTCCATACTTTTTTTAATTAAAAAAATATAAAAAAAATTATTAATTTTTTTTTATATAAATATCAAATTTATTATTATTTTTTTTTTAAGATATCGCAGAATGTTTACAAATCATAAAACATAACCCATTGAATCTAAAATGCTATCTTTTTCCATCTTACCTCATGGTGTGAACGCACTCTCACATTAGATAACTGCTACAATCGTAAAGAGTTTACACAAAAATAATCTCACAAATTAATATAATTTCATATGATCCGTTAGATCCTTTACAAGAAAAGTAAATTTAAAAACTGACGAATTAGTAATCACATTAATTTGGCAGCCGAGAGCATCTTAAGTATTCTCAAATATTTTTACTACTATTTTTTTCTTTATTGTTACTTTTCTCCTACTTTTTATACTATTCATTACTTTTCATATCAGATTGGTAATCCAGTGAGAGCTATCCCTATCATTCCAATCTAAAATTTGTTTAAGAAGTATTGCCATGAAGTGTGAATTGTCCCCTATATTCAATAAACTTATTTGGGAACAAGGTTTTGTATGATTTATGTGATAAGTTCATACTCCGATGTGAATTTGGCTGCTTCAAATATATTGATAAATAAAACCCTCTCCCCTCCTCGTGTGGGCATCGCAAGGGGTGGTGGCAAGGCATCGGGAGATTTCCTCTACTATGGCAAAAAGAAAATTGACGAACTAAACACGTAAATTTATCCAAGTTTGTTGTTTGGAACCTTGAACTTAAGAACTACGTTTGGGTAATGAGATGAGATAAGAAGTTCTCAAGATTTCTCATAATTTTCTTCCCAAATATCATTCAAACACAAAGAAGTAGTGATATGCCCAACTACCATTTGCATTACACTTCACACAACAGTCCTAATAGAGCAGCTCACCCTTTCTTCCCCAACCCCTCTCATTCGCATAAACATTATAAAACATAAAAGTTTTAAAATTATGTTATATAATGTAGCATCTGATGTGACATTTGAATTCAACACCATAGGAGCCGCTGGAATTGAGGTGTAAATTGGACAAACGAAGAGTTTTTAAAGAGGTCTAAAATAAGTTATAACGCATGGCAAAAGAAAATTGAAGTACTAGAGCACTAGTAATGGCTTCTTTATCTTCATTTTTATTTTCATATTTGAAGAATCTGTCTTTAAAAAGGTCTGTATTGGCTTGTTCATCTTTATATTTTTACATAACTATAAATAGTCATTTTTCAAATATGAAGAAGCATTGTTCATTATTCAAACATTATTTTTTTTTCTCTCTCATACACATTAAAATTAACTTTGTAAAATTTATATTAAAATAATTTTGATACATAAAATTTGTATTAATTTGATAATACAAAGTAGATGCTAATTATAAAATATATATTAAAAATAAATTTAGAAAACAAATAAAAAATAATAATATTTTTTTATTATTTAGTCTAAATTTGCATAAACTAATGTGAGAATCATTCTTCAAATACAAAATCATTCTTTAAAAGAGATGATTTTGAAGATACATATAGAGAAATCATTGCTAATGCTTAAGTAGGTAGATTAGCCACAAAGTTTGTTGTTGGGAATTTGGGAGCATCAGGGTTTCGGGATCGTGATGCTTAGAAATGCCATATATAATTATGAATTGTGTAAACGTCACACACTATTTTGAAAAAGAATGAAATTATCATTAAAAAATTAATTTTTTTTATTAATTATATATTTACTCACTTTTTTTAAAAAAATACGCCGCATTTGATAATATTTGTATGACTGATTTCATTTATTTTTACCAAATTCAGGCAGACTGGCAGAGCCGAATCCCACTTCATATATTTCAAATAGTTAAGAAAACCAAAGCAGTTTCTACGGTTCATCGTTCAACCCAGAATAACATTTCAGTCAAATGCATCTGAAAAATATCACAAGGACTCGTACATGTCATT